>OMKY01246414.1:0-10133 GCA_900302395.1 Bregmaceros cantori | reverse complement strand
ACGACAATCTAAAAGCTATTATGAAAAAAGAGATCTTGCCCTAAAAGAATACCTCAAGATGAAGAGAAAACCGGACCTGCTCCACTTCAAGTCTTTAGGAAAAAAACAACTTGCACCTTCAGAAAGGCAAAAGCCAATCACTTTCTGACCAAATCAAAAACTCCAACCACAACCCCAAACTCATGTGGGAGCAAATTGATAAATGAATGAGGAAAAGCTAAAATAATAAATAAAACCGAACTATCGGCGATGACACCATCACAGGCAGCGAAGGCATAGCCAGTGCATTCAATGCACACTTTCTCAACACGGCGGTGGCAAATAATTATAAATGTGAGTATAATTGATTTTCTGTGATAAAGTATACATTTATTATAAAATAAAGCATGCGAATGCTACGGCCAATGCCCACAAGCAATGACGTCACTATGCTACAGCGGTGACGTAAGTTAACAGTGCCGATTCTAGTGTCCGAAATCTCGTCGCTGAGATTGAGTGGACTATATAGTCAGTGCCCTATCTAGGGGCTAGGGGCTAGGGGTTAGGGAGCGATTTCGGACACAGCCACTCTCTGCCCGTTGGTCTGCGATGATACCTGAAAAATGGCCTCCGCCGCCAAACTGTGATGCTGCCTTGCAACAGCCCTATAATTTGGAACACACTGTGCTAGGTCTTACCCTCAGCCTCAATCACACTCTCTGCTTTTCTCCGCCTGTTCAACAGAGAAGTTCCAATGAAAGAGGCCAAAGAGTTTGCAGAATCCATTGCCGCCATCTTCATTGAGACCAGTGCTAGGAACGCCGTCAACGTTGAGGAACTCTTTCAGAAAATTAGTGAGTTGATTTGTCTCCTCCGACCACTTTCCATACCGGATTAACCCTCAGAAGCCGAGCAACGTGCTGGTGTGACAACATGTTTGTTTTAACCAACTTCTTTTTAAAATATTTATTGTAAATATAATTCAGAAATGTTTGAAGATTCTTTTGTACTAAAATGGTGTGCGGAATCTTGTGACATGTTCTTATCTCTGGGGCCGACGCATCGTTTGTCTAAAATCAAGCGCTCTCGTAGGATGGGACGACATCGGCAAAATGTTCACTGTTGTGGCAGCTACAACGGCGTATAAATGTATGTTTCATCTGTATCCGATTTGTTTTACAGTAAATTGTCAGAGACCCGCGTCCACTTCTCCTTTTAATTCACAAAAGCGCACATTGCGCCACAGTGTACACAATGTGCATGAAGTGGAGTGAACTTGGGGAGTATGTGCATTGGAACACCGCCTATATCTCTACACTACATTTCTAATTCCATCCTCCGGCAATAGTAAAAATGGAGCTGGTTGTGCATCTGAATGTCGGTTGTCACGGTTGCCAAATGCACATTGGATCATTTTCCAAAACGCCAAAGATCATCTTACCGTTCTCCAATGACCAGACTGGGATAGCCTTTGAAACCACAACAAATAAATCGTCCATGCATCGCACGTGACTAGAATGATCATTTGGTCTGGAATAAACAAAAAAGTGTCGATAAAAAAATGTCAATCAAATTCAGTTATTGCTTATGGATGCGATGCGTGGACGATTGTTGGTCTGGTTGTATATGTCAAGGTTAGTTTTAGGGGTGCAATTGATCGCTGTTGGTCTGTGATCCGTTCGTTTCACGCGTGGTTGTGGACCACAATAATAAAATAAATTAAAAGGCACGTGCGGTACCGTTTTTTTTGTCCACCAGATGGAGCCAAAGCAACAGCGATGATGTTCACCATAGGACATTTACGCATGGAGATGTGCAATGAAACTTCTCCTCCATGTTGTTTAGGAAGGTGAGGATGTGCATTATTGCACTTTATGTCATGTCACTCAGACACTCTGTCTCAAGAAAGACATGTGCACTTTAAGCTGTTTACTGTTTTTAGCAACGGTTTAATGGAGTTGGTTCAGCCGTGCATTCGACAACATCAGTACACTTTGCAACGCCTCACTGTGCTGTACGCTTCTTCCAGGCAAGCAGATTCCACCGCTACAGAACTCGGAGGTGGACAGCAACCAATCCTTCAAGCTCACTGCGCAGACGCCTGTCCCTACCACTAGGAGGTGCTGCTAATGTTCCAGCCAGGGTTCCTCTCCGCTCCAAACGGCGACAGCTGGTGGTTTAGTACGCCTTGGCTCGTCATTCCATTTCACGCACTGGGTTTCCGGCTGTTTTGAGGGCAGCATCCGGACGCTTTCAGTGCACTGGAATTTACCCAAAAGCCCTGGACAGCAGCACCCTATCCACTAGAACATAGTGAACGAAGTGCACCGTTTGAGACACAGCATATATTTGTCGTACGTAGAGGAAGTGTCTACATTTTCCTATTATTTCACACTCTCTAAAAGCCGCACCCCTGTCATTTTCAAGAAAACATGGAAAAAAAAAGTTATATAAGCCGCACCGGCCTAAAAGCCGCGGCCATTTACTGAAATTAATATTTTGTTTACCTGAACAGAACTGATCTGAACTGATCAGTCTTCGAATGGAGCTCGAAAACGTCGCTTGTCATAACGACGGCAAAACAAAACTGTTATTGAATGCTTTACTCCTCGTCATTGAAAAGATAGATAGATCAATAGATAGAATATTTATTGTCATCGTCACAACCGCAACAACGGAAGTGACACCCGATCTCTTCATGCAGCCAACACGGGCAAACAGCGGACCACCAACACAAAAAATAAAATAATGAAAATGCTACTAGAAACATTCCAGTTAGGCGGTGAGTTCAGAGTTGTTAGAAGAGCCGCACCGCCTCATAAGCCGCATAGTTCAAAGTGAGGAAAAAAAGTAGCAGTTTATAGTCCGAAAAATACGGTAATTTAATCACTTATTTGAGCCAATTACATTTTTTTGCCGGGTGTTTCTAACATCTTCATTTTAAGCATTGGGAAAGTGAGAAACAAAACCGAACTTTGACCATTAATGATCAATCATTTCATTAATCGCATCTTCCTTGAAGTATAGCTTCACGAAATCACTTCACTTCAAATACATCCGTGGCACCATCACATCACATGGCAGTCATGTCGTGTGTGTCACGTCAAAGTTTTTATTTTTTAATGTGTTTGTTACTAAAGTGATCCCCACGACCATGGTGGAAGCTGTCACTTTAGGGGCAATTTGGGGTCCAGTGTCTTGCCCAAGGATTCTCTGGCATGGAGACGGTCTGAGCCGGGATTCGAACCACCGACGTTTCAGTCTTCAAACCTCCGGTTGTTGGCGCACTGTACCCACTGAGCTACAGCCAGGTGTTATATATCTCAGAATTGAGGCCTGAATGTTACTTAGCCTTGAAATGTTCAAACTACATTTGCAGCCCAAGCTGTCCGTGCGCAGACTCGTCCGGTTCTCCGGTGGTTATTGCGTCTACTTAACCGATGCCTTCTCTCCGGGTCCTCTTCTCCCTGCTCCCGCCACCCCCCTCCCCTAACATGTATCTATTTTGCATGCAGGCTGCGCTTTTCATCCCCCACCCCCCCACACCCCCAACACTTCCGGGAATGGAGGAGTGTGGTTTGGCAGTGAACAGACACCGGTTGGGAGGTTGGAGGCTCGGGGGATGTAATGTGGAGGGCTCAGCAGACAACAAGGGCATCAGTCATGATCATGGCTGTTATGTGTGCATATAATGTGTTTTGGAAAGAATGCTTCTTAACAGTCGAGAATTGCCATGTTGCAAATGCAAGCATTATAGACACATGGAAATTGGGGTCGGACACAGTAGACACACCGGTGAACATTGTACATAGTAACACAATAGTAACAGCTAAAAGCACTCAGAGATTGCAAACCTACGCCAAAGTGGTACAAAAAATAGTACTTCTAGTTCTAGCAGTATGTGAGCCAACCCATTTTCAATCAAGAGCTCGTAGAATAGCACAATTGCGATTGACACCACCGGCGAACATGCTCAGCACATTTCCCAACAGCCTTTGCGACCCGGAAGTCTGGTCATGGTCACGTGACCGTGGTAAACAGCCAGCGATCTATCGGTACGTTGGTGATTAAGTATGATTATGTTACTTACAGGGTACAGAAATGCACCAAAATGTAAAATCATTTGTTAGTATAACTGAAAAAGTTGTGCACGGACCTAGATGAAATTTTGACGGATCTCGATTCTTACGATGAAAGAATCAAGATGTCAAAATGTCTTCTAGATCCTTTTTCAGTTATACTAACAAACCAACGCGACCAAAAACATAACCTGCTTCACGGCAGTAAGAAAAGAAAGTGAGACAGTAGCAGGTAATAACATTCTTAGTAGGTAGTCTCACGCTAGGCTTCCACTGCAGAGACTTTTCTATACGGTATGTACACGTACGTATACGTGAGCAAAACAAATGTGTTGTCACCGTTGTAGCTCCATTGTACTGAAATACGTGCGGTAGACGCACCGTCCGTATACGGACCGTACAGAAAATCATTTCTTTTCATTTTTCACCGCACGTATACGGACGTACTGGGGGGCGGGCCCGTGAGCTCAGTGATTGACAGCAGTGTTGAGCAATCGGCGGACTGTGCGCTCCTGCGCATGAAAGGCAAAATAATATCTATATATTTAAATGCTTTTACTGAAGCGGCCTCGTGCATGTGCGTTTGTTGTGCGCGCGCGGGGGGGTGTGTGTGTCTCCCCATTGCACCACTCTCTTTCCCTGTCTTTTCTATTCTGAGATCTGGCGCACGCTCGCGCACACACACAAAAGAACATAAACAAGCAAACACACACATTGACGCACACAGACGCACACCCACACAAACCCTCTCCCTGCTCCTGCTCTCCGACGCTGGTGTTACCCCTCCACCCTCCCCTCTTCCACACACATACACACACACACAGATATCTTCTGCGCATTTGCAAAGTGTGTGTTATCGCGTTATATTTGTTCACGCGCGAATACCAAGGCACCGCACGCGGTAGTGTTTGTTGACTATGGAAACCGCTTTCCCAACTGGACGGCATACGGACCATATACGTGCTGGCCGTGTACGGACCACCCTGCAGTGGAAACCTAGCGTCAGCGTCCAGTTACGGGGACTGCGTGAGAGTGGTCTTAGGCAGGGCTCTGGTAATCTGTGGCGCCTACCAGAGGTGATCACGTGCATGGCACGTGATTAGAACGATTTTGGGTCTGGCAAAACCGGGGTCGAAAAACATTGTCAAAAAACGGGTCAATCAAATCGTGTTATCCAGTCACAGCGCAGTAGGTCAAACAAGCGGCGTTGAGGCGTGACATCCAAACTCCGCCCACGTCTTGCGTAGCCCGTATAAACTCCCCCCACGTCCGCGCTGATTGGCCGATTGAATCTGTACCAACGGCGTGCCTGATTTTCCCAGACCCAATGCGATGTGCGATGCGTGGACGATGCGCTGGTTCTGGGTCACCAGGCTATAGTTTGCGCAGACCCAAAGTACCGTCTAGCGGTGTGCAGTGTGTGGACGATTTGTTGGTTCTGGCTCGCCAGGCTAGGAGGAAGGTGAAGAAACAAAAGATAAGTACTTGGCTACACGATCACATTTCTCGGTACAGTGATTGAACCGACAGTAATAGGCTGCACAGCCCATTACCGCAGGCAATCGACTGCTATATATAGTCCTCTGCATGCTATGTGTGGACACTGAGGGTGTTCACTCCCTCCCACCTCCTGTTTCTCCTGTTGCATTGTGGTAACTCCCACCTTCCTTCTGATTGGCTGGAAATCTTCTTATCTTTGCGTTGTGCGTGATGTTTATGCCGCTGCTCCCCCTGGTGTCATTTCACACCCATTACATGTGTACACAGCAAGCCCGGCCGTTACACACCCGCTACACGCTCCTCTCTTAACATACAATAGTACACACACACTCGTTCTGGCTTACAAACTCATCCCCCTGTACTACCTGGCACCTGTACGCAGGTCATACTGCATATACACAGCAGGTGATGCTATAGAGTACGTACCTGACTGCACAGGAATGTGTGAGTGATCCGGGTCACGGCGCCAATGATGTAACATGTGTGAAGCGCCAGACGTACACAGTGGCGGTGTCCGAAATCGCTCCCTATCCCCCATATAGTGCACTATATGGGGTGCACGCCATTTTGTAGGGGTGTCTGAATTCTCCATGTACCCTATATAGTTCACTGAAAGTATCCCACAATGCACCGCAAAATGCAGTGAACATCGGATGTACCGTAGACGAAGCAATGTAACCCATAATGCATTGCGAGATATATTAAAAATTACCTAAACTTTAAAAATGGCACAGCGGGAGTAAATAACGACCGACCACTAATAGTTTTAAATGTAAGTACTTTTTAAAGACTTTTTCTGATGATTGTTGAATTTTAGAATGATATTTTTAATAATTGTATTTTATAATGAATTTTGACGGCGCCAACTCTAGTGTCCGAAATCTGGGCCGTTGCTGTTGAGTGCACTATAAGTGAGTGCCCTATATGGGGGATAGGGAGTAGGGGATAGGGAGCGATTTCGGACACAGCCAGTGATTGAATTGACAGTTGAAACCAGCAGCCAACATCAACTCTTATATATTCACTTACCCGGCTACTAACCAGGTCCCAGGTCTCAAAGCTCCCAAACTCCCAGCATGCTTTTCAGTACTGCTTCTTCTTCTATTGTACGCTGTGTTGTGTTATATTTAGTGTGCTTGTGCACATCAACCCCTATAGTTACCCACTACACATGAGCGACTAACTAGTGGCTGAACTAGCCACCAATGTGAGTATAAGATAATATTAACTCAGCACCGCAGACTTCCAGACTTTAAAATCTAACTCCAAGGCACTATAGTTACTTTTCTTCTCTATTTTTGTAATCTGATTAGTCTAATCCGATTACATGTAGTCCGTTACTACCGAAGCATGAGTGTATGTTATTATATACCTGTTATTCTCAGCTGGCTGGGCCAACAATGTTGAATATACAAGTGTGTGACATGGGGATAAGAGTGTTGGTATTGCTTTGCTGAAGAGTCACCTAACGACTCATTTATATTGTTTACATCGAATGAAGTCATCTGTAAGAATGTTCTGGAAACAAGAAAAGGAAATGGTGGGGAAAAATGGACCAGTTCTTTTTTTGTACCTTAATACAGTTCATATTTTGTCCCTTGCTTCAAATTTTCAGATGCAAATGTTTTTTTTTTGCTTTTTTGTTTGTTTGTTGTGCAAATCATGCATTATATGTCTAACATTGCTCAGCCCAGCAACTCCATAATATAACTCGTTCTGCAACTAAGGATTATTGTAAGTCGATTAGTTGCCTATTATTGAAGCGATTTGTCGACTAATTGATGGGTAGCACTTCATAATACGTGTCCGCATTTGAACATTAGTTACGCATTAGCTAAGCATTAGTTAAACCATCATTTCAACCTTAGTTAACCCTTAGTTAAGCATTACATCTTAATTATTTCGCATTACTTAATCATTAACTAATGATTTTCAGACCGTAATCTGGTTTACGGTGTGTTGGGTCTGGTCATGCCAGGTCTGAAGCCGTGCTTAATGCGTGAGGGCTGGTCTGAAAATCATTAGTTAATGATTAAGTAATGCGAAATAATGAAGATGTAATGCTTAACTAAGGGTTAACTAAGGTTGAAATGATGGTTTAACTAATGCTTAGCTAATGCGTAACTAATGTTCAAATGCGGACACGTATTATGAAGTGCTACCACACTGTCTAGCTAGAGCATTTTGAACGTCCAGACGACTGACTCTAGCTAGCTTCAACAGTGGCTCCTCAAAATCAATGGGCTCTGTTTGTGTGTGTGTTTATAAGTAAACACAGGTTATAAAACACAAATACAAATAACACATAACAAACACAACAACAAAAAACATTGCTTTTCTCTCCTCCTGCAATGTGTGAAGAAACAGGAAACCCTGCTCGCTTTGACTCAAGTATGCAGCTATCCATTAGCCACCGAGCCAAACCATGACGAGTGCACAAAAAAAAGAATTGCTGTGTCCGAAATCGCCCCCTATCCCCCATATAGAACACTATATAGGGCGTACGCCATTTTGTAGGGGTGTCTGAATTCTCCATGTACCCTATATAGTGCACTGAAAGTATCCCACAATGCACCGCATAAAGTAGTGAGCATCAGATGTACCCTAGACGGAGCAATACAGCCCATAATGCATTTCGAGACGTTCGACGTACTTTTGACTTTTTATGATGATTGTTGAATCTTATAATAATATTTTTCATATTTTATTTCATAATAATTTTGACGGCGCCATCTCCAGTGTCCGAAATCTCGGCCGTCGCTGTTGAGTGGACTATAAGTGAATGCACTATAAGGGGGCTAGGGAGTAGGGGACAGGGAGGGATTTTGGACACAACTAATAACAATAATAAAAATTGAGTGAAGTTTTCAGAAAGATCTGTTTCTGTAGGACTATACGTGTCATGCTGCAAAGAGAATGTTCAGTGCTAAGAACGCATGCTGCATTTAGCTT
This sequence comes from Bregmaceros cantori, assembly GCA_900302395.1. NCBI lineage: Eukaryota > Metazoa > Chordata > Actinopteri > Gadiformes > Bregmacerotidae > Bregmaceros > Bregmaceros cantori. Next base: position 1,623 of record OMKY01246414.1, on the reverse strand, counting down.
ATGCTTGCTTGTGAAACACCAGCAATGTGTGGAGGATTGTATATAGACAGTTATATACACCCGCATTCCTGGAAACGATGTCCGTTTCCGGAATCCCGAATGTGATGTCTCATTAGTGAGTTAAAGGTGCTGTAGATGTGTGTGTGTGTGTGTGTGTAACATCTACTGCACCTTCCATATGTGCAACAATAAAAACAACACAAAACGAACCACATTTCAAGCAAAAACCCGAAAGGGATTCATTGTTGCACAGGATTAGGAGGCGTGCGTTTCTGACCATCATCTTTTACGGGTTTTGTGTGACATATACTGTTCAGATTTTATTTTCCGGGTAAAAAAATAGAACAATTAAAATGGATCCATTCACTCTGTCCTGCAACACCATTTCCGTTCACAATGACTCTTCGAATAACGCACACACCAATCGCGCCAATCCTCAATAGTTGAATCGTTTATTCATTTTTTTATCTGTATAAAAATGTGTTCATTTATGTTGGCGGAAATTCTGTATTCCAGTGTGATTAAGATACATTAAATATCCAGTTGAAAAAAAAAAGAAATTGAAATACTAGGCCTACGAATCACTGAGCATCCAACACTTAACAGTTAACGCGCCCGACGGCGGCAAGCTAGCGCTCTGCTAACGTTGCTACAATCACATCCAACGTTGGGGTTCCCATGCCATGAAATATCGAATAAGGCAATCAAGTTATGGCTTCTGTGAGGGTCTGTGCATGTACGTGCGTGCATGTTGACGTTCTGTGACATTCACAGCAGCGTGGACGTGTCCCAACGACCATAGAATAAGTCCCGGCCGCGGAGGTATTGTATCTAGGAACGGTGTTCCTTTACTGTTCTTTCCTGCTCACTGGCGTCACGATGAAGACGCTGTGTATGCAACACGCCGTCTCGTCGTTCTGTTATAAAAAAGTGCCGATGTTGCGCCGCGGTAGAAGCTGGGATGACGTGGTAGGAGCACGTGTGACTGGCGAGAATGAAGGAGGCAGAAAGTCTCGACCGGTCGTATGAGTCACATGACGCAGCCAGCCAACCACAGATCGAGATTGTGCCACCATTTTTAATAATGCCCAGACTGACAACCATGCATCAGTTCCTAACAGCCCTCACTCTATCTATATTAACTCGACCGAGCCGACAATGTACAGGGGATTTCCATTGTCCAGTCTTTCTTGGAAAGTCCGAAAGCGAACACAGCCTCCCGGGCCCACTGCAGCATCGCACCCGGGCTGTGTTGGTCTGGTGCAGTCAATATAGTAAGTAATGTGGTAGCACTTCATAATACGTGTCCGCATTTGAACATTAGTTACGCATTAGCTAAGCATTAGTTAAACCATCATTTCAACCTTAGTTAACCCTTAGTTAAGCATTACATCTTAATTATTTCGCATTACTTAATCATTAACTAATGATTTTCGGACCGTAATCTGGTTTACGGTGTGTTGGGTCTGGTCATGCCAGGTCTGAAGCCGTGCTTAATGCGCGAGGGCTGGTCTGAAAATCATTAGTTAATGATTAAGTACTGCGAAATAATTAAGATGTAATGCTTAACTAAGGGTTAACTAAGGTTGAAATGATGGTTTAACTAATGCTTAGCTAATGCAT
>OMKY01246345.1:0-11284 GCA_900302395.1 Bregmaceros cantori | reverse complement strand
TGCTTTCATGTGTGTGCTTGTGTGTGTGAATATGCGTGTATGTGTGTGTCTGTGTTTGTGTGCGCATATACGCGTACCTGTGTGTGCGCGTGTGTGTGTGTGCGCGTGTGTGTATGTGCGTGTGTAGAATTCCCCGGAGCGTTCTACCATACTGTCTGGATCCCATGTTCACCCGATGTACTTGGGATGCGATTATGTTGTTTAGCATAGCAATGCAAAGAGTCGACGTGCAACTCTTTCTGGCTAGTGTCGAATTCACCCCGCGAGTGAAAACTTGCGGGGGTGAAACCTCGGCGTTTTGTCAAACTACGAAATATTAAAACATTTTGACCAACCACCCGTTTTGTATTTTGGTAAATTGATCTGTGATTATTGTGGCATTTATATTATTGATGTATGAAAAGAAAGAAAGACGTTTTGGATTTTATCCGTGCCTTATTGCAGCGCGACTTATTTTTATTATAATAGGACGCATCCTCTCCATCGTTCGACAACGCTGTTGAAACAACAGTCTCTGCTCACGTAGAAATGGATATAATGACCGACCCGAGGCAGCATTTATCACAACAACGCCAGGCTTGAGTGAATATTCATTTTTAACCCATTCAACGTATGCTAATGATTTTTTACCACACCTAGATCCGCTACATTCCAGCGAGAGGGCGGGGAGGTGGGTGAGTGCAGCACCTCCAACACTGGACGGCAACATATTTTGAATTATTTGTATATTTATTTTGTACATTTGGATGAAAGTGATTTTACGCATGGACAATTGGACATTGCGCAAAGCCGTTTCCAGTGCGTCTTTCTTCATCTCGGTCGGCGGGGGAAACGTGCGCGCGCACACACACACGCACAGAGAGAGGGTGAGAAAAGGACAGGGAAACAGACATTACGCACAGACGGTCCGTGCGTAATCTGTTTTCCTGTGTCTCTCTCTCGCACTCTGTATCTTCATGTCTCCCCGTGTGTGTGTGTGCGTGCGAGCGTGTGTGTGTATCTGCTATGTATCGATATACACACACACACACTCGCGCGCGCGCACACACCGGCGCGCGCGGCAATGCATGCAACACATTTGTGCATGTTGGGGGGGGGGGTTCGTTTCAAACAGTATAGTTGGAAAAAGACGCTCTGTGGCAAAGTCAAAACTATCGAGTCAACTGCGGTCTCGCACACATGGCAATGGAAACAGCAATCTTTCAACCGGACCGCATACGCACTGACCGTGTACGGACCATATACGGACCGTATACGGACCTCTCTGTAGTGGAAACCTAGCGTTACCCTGTTTCCTTCCCCCATCCCCTTGTGTGTTTGGTGTGTGTGTGTTTGTTCAAGTGTTTTGTTACATTTAAAAATAATTTTAAGAATGGGGGACCATACGCCTTAATTGTTTTTTCATTCTTGCCTGACCCCACAAACGATTTTTGTTGCAATCCTGAAGTTCGTACTGAGAGCTGTATTGCAGAGATGCAGACTCGAGTCAAAAGACTCGACTCACGAGTCACTCGAGTCACCAAAAACGGAACTCGAGACTCGACTCGGACTTGCGCCCTAAAGACTCAACTCGGTAATCTAGGTCAATGAATCTCGACGAGTATTTCACGAGTCTTTCCCTCTTTTTCGGCTTTAAAGAATCCATTCTTTTCTGCTTCCTTCCCATCTTTATTCATAATATATATAATATTGCATTGCTATATAAACCTGTATCACATTGGCTAACTTTGAACTAACCATTCCGTGTGCGATATATGCATGTAATCATATATTGGTATAATCTAGTTCTGCATTCAATTCCAAGCTTTTAGAGCTACATCTTTATTACTCGAGACTCGACTCGGACTCGTACCCTAAAGACTCGGACTCGACTCGGACTCGTGAGTTCGGGACTCGTGTACATCTCTGCTGTATTGTGTATAAAGCAATGGAGATGCACCGAAATTGAAATTATATCTTTTTTACCTTTTCAAGTGGATGCTGGTGAAATTGAAGTACCTACAGACAGGTATATAGTGTATATAGCAGAAGGAAAGAGAGAGTTCACTGAAACAGAGACAACGCACACACCTGCTGGTTCTCTTTGCCGACCGGCTGTCCCCGAGGTGAGGTGGGAACGCGGCTCACTCGGGAGAACCTGGACTTGGTGATGTGGACAGGGGGCGGGGCTACCGGGGCTAGAATGGGCGGGGAGAGAATAGGCGTCGCCAGAGGAGCTAAAATGGCCGCCTGCGGCACGTAGGTGCGCCTGAGGGGCGGAGGATCCATGTAGCCCACCAACAGGCTAGACGCCAAGTTACCGCTGGCGTCCAGCTCCGAGTCGCTGTGTAGCACCTCAGACTCTGCATCCACCTGGGACGATTTTCAAGACAAAATGCTACCATTTACAAAAGTCACTGAAAATGCTAAGAGCGAACATTCAAAACCTGTTTGAAGAACAGTGGGTAAATTAATATCTTGTGTGTAGTTGGTGGTTAGGAAGAGTGCCCGAAAGAGGCTGTGTCTGAAATCGTCCTCTATTCCCTACTCCCCATGTAGTGCACTCACGTATAGTGTAATCAAGAGTAACGACCCATGATTTTGTAAACTAGAGTTGGCGCCGTCAAAATTATTATAATATTATAAAGTTCAACAATCATCACAAAAACATTTATGACCCTGACACTGGACAACACCACACTGGCTGGTTTTTAAATGTATCGCGCAATGCATTTATGCATTGTGCAATGCATTGCAAGATATATTGCTTGGGCTAAGGTACATCAATGCCCACTACTTTTCGCGGTGCATTGTGGGATACTTTGAGTGCACTATATAGAGTACATGGAGTACTCTGACACCCCTACAAAATGCTGCTTGCCATATATAGTGCACTATATTGGGAATAGGGGGTGATTTCGGACACAGCCATTGACTTTTGGGACGGGAAAGGGTATTGGGAGGGTTGGACTTCAGGTAAAGCAAATCCACCTCATCTTCATCCTCATGGCTGTCCTGCCCCCCCTCCTCCTCCTCACTGAGCTGGTGCAGCAGGGGCTGCCCCCCGTGCAGCAGATGGGGGAGGTGGTCCTCCTCGATGGAAATGACCCGGCGCAGGGGCCAGCCGTCCGGCGGAGCGTCCAGACCTATCATCTCTTCCTCGGCTTCCTTTTCTTCCTCCTTTTCTGCTTCTTCCTCCTCCCGCTGCCTCCGCGTCCGGCCACGTGCCGCTCGCTGCGCCGCTTTGGTCATTTTAGACAGTTTGCATCGTTGCCGTGACGGTGGCGACGGTTCTGCGGCGGCATCCCCGATCGTGGCGACTGCGTTGGGTCTCTCGGCCTTCTTGCTGAAGGATCTCTGCCGTGTAAGCCGCGCGCCGCCACCACCTAGGCTAGATCTGCCGTGAGGGTCATTGTGATGGGGACCGGGCGAAGCCAGAGCCGGGTAGGCAGTGGCGGAGCTATCGTCGTCACTGGCAGACGAGGACGCCATGAAGACAATCTGAAGATGATGCAGGGGCAGCGCCTCCAGGGACTGGTAGGAACCGTCCACGAGTAAGGAGCTGCACCAAGTGGGAAAACAGAACATAATACTGCTTTTAGATTCACTGTATTTACTGTACCAGTAGTACTGGGAGGCTCTAAGGGACGTGCGGTGCGGAGAGGAAAAACATAATGAGAGGCTTAATTGGCCAAGTGTTTAAATGTGTTTTAACAAGATGTTCAAAACATACAGAAGTTCAGTTGTGTTGTTACAAACATACAGATGTTACAATGTGTTTTAAAAAGAGAAATGTGTTAAATAAAATATACAAAGATAAAAATGATTACTATATCCTTAAAATATGTTTACGAAGTGTATTGTATTGTTTTGTTTAGCCTGTGTGGGACATACAAACAGGCTGTGATCGCAGGGTCTCACGACATGATAATGTTGGACATCATAGAAGAGTCGATTTGGTCGGTGAGACACAGAAACATGGCAGAAGAGTTGCAGTGAGGGGTCGTACCTTCTAGTCATCTGGCTGGCTTCATCAAACAGACCAGCCAATCCCGCCTTTTGTTGTCTCTGCTTCTTTCTCAGTGAGCTTTTACGAGGCTTCAGAAATAAAGAAAATGTGTATAAGTTATGGAGTAGTAAATGTAGTCCCGGAATAGAGTCACCACTCCTTAGGAGTGAGACAACTTGGATGAGGTGGACTCAGAGTATGATCAAGATGCCTTCCCTGTTGCCTGCGTGCTATAGTTTTTTAAGACAAGGCCTTACAGTGAGGTGTTGAGATGAGCAGGCAGAGGTGGCTTAGACATCTGAATAGGACATGTCCTACTGGCCACCGGCGACACCAGGAAAAATCCATGACACACTGGAGAGACCACGACCAATTTGTGTACCTCCGATGTGCACTCCACACTACATGAATCGTATATGTTCAAATTTCGAGCAGATATGTGCTGTTCCAAATGGAGTGCTCGATGATGAACTTACAGTAACTAATGGTGGTGTGCTGTTACGTCATTAAAAAAAAAACAATTTAAAGGAAAATGGATGTTGGTCATAATAGCTCACTATAAAATAGAATGCAGATGAAAATGTATATTTATATGGCTGAAAAAATCTGATGCAGACAAGCACCCCTCAACCTTGCCCCGAAAGTGACAAACTGCTTTCATACCTCTGGCTGAAATCCCTCTAGTCACACCCTTGAACAATTGTACTGTATTGCGTTGTTGCGCCTGCTTCCTGGCTAGCCTTAGACCTCCTGTGGTCTTTGCGCATATAAGGGATGGTCTAACACACATTCTGCACAATCTACTACTAATCAGAGCACTGTCCTTAGTGAAACAACATGATGCTAAGCTAAGGCAGTTTCCCCATTAACTCTGGAAGCCTATTGTACTGCCATGCTTGGAAATTAATTTCACCACACTTGGGGGGAGCATCTTTACTCAAGATGCGCCTCCCTTGCCTCCCTTCTTCTGCCAGATAAGCAGAAGAGTTAGTGAAAAGCTATGTAAAAATGTTCATGATAGCATGTGAAATGTTGAGTTTACCGGTGCACAGCTCAGCATATCTCGTTCATCTTTGAGGTGCTTGTTCATTTCTCTGTCACAGGAAGAGAGCCATGATTCAAACATACATCTTCACCTTCACATGGTCAAAGTCCATATTGCAACACACACAGCAACCCAACAGGTCCATTAGATATTTGAAAGACATTGGAAATATATTGCATCTGTGTATCAGAGAATAACAGTATAGAAGCCTGGATGCATCACCAGGTTTTTTTTTTTTACATTTTTTAGTTTTTACATATTTAGACAGGCAGATGTTCTCTGGAAAACGCAAGAAAAGTTAATTCCGAAGCAAACTTTTAAAAAGAAAAGAAAACTGCAACAGGTTTTTGCGATTATTATTAGAGTGATCCCCACGTTTGGCGCTATATGCTAAAGCAAATTAAGGTTAAAATAAAGAGGTTGTTGAATGTGGTTTACATGAAGAAAAGTACAAATAAAAGTGTAAATGAAAGAAGTTTCACATAATGGACAAACGTATGGCTGCGTGCCTCCTATGCAAGATCTCGCCGGCCCCAATAGGCAGCGCCTAATCAACGGCAGGTGCTGTCAGCACCTGTTTAGTAAAAGTAGCAAAGCCGGGTGTCACCACAACAGCCATACTAAATCATTAAATTATTAAATAAAATAATAAAATAATCCTTCTAACATGAAGTGTTCTGAAGGTTTATGTCCATTGTGAGCGACTGATTCTGATCCTTCAGACTGAAGGGTTGGGGTTATGAACACACCAACGCTGGAAAGAACAGATTTAAAGATGCATGTGATAAAATAATAATAATGTGTGTGTAATCACCTGAGCAGGTCCAGTTGTTTCATCAAACTCTGCTTCTCTCGCTGCAACCCCTCGGTCACTCGGTACATCTCCCTGCCAGGAACCGGTAACAACCACAACAACCTTGTTATATGGTGGATTGCCCTAATGTGGTCAATTTTTGCAGCTTCCTAATGTGGGTGTGGGACAGTCAGTTGGATAACGTGGGGCAGTGAAATGTAGCGTTGAACAGTTGAACTTAATGTTAGGCACATTACCATAGTTTGCTTTTACCACAACTTCACTGACATTCATTAGTTTAGGGAGGGTCCAGGACCACTGGAGTTTAGGTGTCCCACATTAGGCAGTGAACATACTCTTAAAGCCAAACTAACACCAATATTGCTATTGCCTCAATTTGAGTACAGTGATAGCCTATTCAGCATGGTATACATAAGATTCCTATTTGCAGCACTACAGTGGATTTATTGAGCTATGCCTCAATGCACATTGAAATATTATACTCATATCATGTATGTTAAACGATCTGCAATCAATCAGAAATTGAAAACTGGATAATAAACCAAATGTGATAAATGCTTTCTTTTTCATTTTCAATCAGACAACAGTGGGGACCGCACAGACACACACGCAGAGACACACACACAGACGCACACACACAAACCCCAGTGGCGAGAGTTTGTGCACGGTTTAAATAAGAACGAAACTAAAACCAAGGCAGGATATTAAATCTGTGGTCTCTCCTCCCTCTCCCTCTCTTTCTTTCTTTCTCTCCCTTCCACTCCATCTTTCTTTCTCCACTGTTTGCATGGGGAGCATATCTGTGTATTCATCAGTGGGTTGGTGGAGCTTGCAGAAGAGCCAGCCACACAAGGCAGACTCTGCGGTTGAAATTACAGGTTTCGTTAATTTTTACACGTTAAATTAGTCATCACTCAAGATGTCAGCTTTATTGTTACTGACATCATTGGTGATATCTCCATTAATGTTGTTCTTATGTTTTTTGTCTGTCAAGTCATAATGGACTGAGAGACAGTGATTTGCTGACATCTTTTGGGGGTTAAAAACTGTTATAATGGGGACGGGCGCCGTTGGTGGAGTGTTTAAAGACGCTGCGATGTCTACCCCCGATCTCTGCAACCTAGTTCCCAAATAAACCTATCCAATAAAGATGGTAAAACGATGATGACACTGAAAAAAATAACTTCAAACAACAAAAAAGTTAGAATAATTCTCATAACGAATGTTCTGCAGAATATGAGGTCCGTACATCTCTTTCTCCTGATGCAGTCGGGCAGCCTGTCCCTGCAGCACGGCCAGCTGCTCCTGGGCAAGATTGAGCTCCTTACAGGTGGAGTCCAGCTCCCTCAGGAGGTCCTCATTGGTCATCTTCAGCTTCACGTTCTCCACATGGCTCTCCTTCTTCTCACTGCTCAGCTCGCAGCACTGGAGCTCCAGCTGGGCACAGGAATTTTGACTTGTAGCATATAGTAACAATTTAGCAACCTGCCCACTGCCGGAACCTAGTCTGGACTGGTCCCATTAACTCTCAACAAATATAATGAGATTGTGGACTCCAGTACATTCAGTTTCAGGCTTTGGCCTCTGCTCCACAGTGCCTAGGGGGCAGTGAACACAATCCAGTATTTTCTCATGCATGCAAGCAAGCTTGTTCCACCCTCCCTCATCCCCATTTCCTGCCTCCTCATAACATCCAAAAACAACAATATTCCATGGAACTATGAATTTAATCATGTAAAGAAAATGATTGTTTTAAACATGAATGGCTGGATTGCCCTAATGTGAGCGTTATTTTTTGCAGCCGTTGATTAGATGCTGGCTATTGGGGCCAGCAAGATTTTGCATCTGAGGCATGTCATACGTTTTTCCGATTGTGTTAAACTTTTTTGGTTCAGTTGCCTAAGGTGGGTCAGTGTAATGTAGTGTTGAACAGTGTAATGTAATGTTGAACAGTTTAACTCAAGGTTAGACACATTAACAACAGTTGAACTTAATGTTAGACACGCTACCATAGTTTGCTTTTACCATAGTTTCACTGACATATTAAGCAGTGGCCCATTTTAGGGCAATCCACCCTACATATAGTCTGGATGGTAATATTAGCACCATGAAATGATCCTAAGTGCTACCCACCCTGCGCTGCTTGTGGAACAGTAGTTCCAACTCCCGCTCCTTGGAGAACAACTGGAGAGCGAGATCCTGGGAGTTTTTATCAGAGTCCTAGGAACAAGGTTTAACAGTTAACACCGGTTGTCAGTACAACTTTAATCATCACAGCATGGCCTGAATAAAGCTGGAAATTGTCCAGAGAGCCACACATTTCTTTTTTAAATACATATATTTAGGCTTATTGACTTGACCCTTTCAGGGACTCAAACTTAAACTTGAATTAAGACTTGAGACCATGGCACTCGGACTTAAGAATTAACTTGCTCTGTGGTGACTTGGTTACACCTCTGGTGTAGGCACATGTCGGTCTAACGTGAGCGACAGGATTTAAGCAATGTTGAAATCCTTATGTATTATGTAATAGCTAGAGCTTTGCAAGCACATTGAACCAACTGCTAAGGGCTGTGCGCAAATGACTGAGAACGTCTGCTGTTCTGTGGTATTCCATGTTGTGTTTGTATACAGCGACCCCTCGCAGTCACATACATTAGGGTGGATTTCCCTAATGTGGGCCCTTTTTTATGTGGGACAGTCAGTTGCCTAAGGTCGAACAGTGAAATGTAGTGTTGAACTTAATGTTAGCCACATTACCATAGTTTGCTTTTACCATAGTATCACTGACATTTATTAGTTTAGGGAGGGGCCAGAGACTCTGGATCACATTGTGTCCCACATTAGGCACTGGCCCACATTAGGCAGTTGCCCATTCTAGGGCAATCCACCCTATGTTTAGGGCAGCAACTAACAATTATTTTGGTAATAGATTAATCAATTTTTTTCTGATGTTTCTTTTTTGACTGATAAGTAAATGATAAATAGATAACAAATATTAACTGCAAACTCCCTGTCTCATTATTTCCACTCATTATCTCAGAATCCTTGCTAACATTTCCATTAGCATGCAAGAGCCTACTTTTCCGTGCTGCCTTATAACATTGGATTTCACGCAAGCATACTTATTATCTTAATTGTATTGTATTGTTTGTGTTGCTGTGCGGCTCAACAGTGTTCAGTATCCAACTCAATGGGTGGGACCATGACACTGGGAATGGAGACTGGCATTGGGAACAACATATATTCAACATGTTTAAGTGGTCACATTAGCTGGTGATTAATTCAAGAAATGAATCAGAATTGATTAATCAATGAATCATTTGCAGATCTGGTTATGTTTACACAACAACGTCCCCTGGTACCTTGACACAGAGCTTGTCTTTCTCGTTCTTGATCTGCGCCTCCATCTCCTCGTACAGCCGCTGGATTTCTGAGTCGTGCGTTAGGGCTTTCCTGTACAAACATCTGGAATTAGCCCACGCATGGGAATGCATGTACAAACATAGCCTGGCAAGCCAGAACCAACGAATCGCCCATGCATCGCACATCGCTAGATATGCATTGGGTCTGGTAAAACCTAAATAAAAAATGTGTCAATCAAATCGTGTAATCCAGTCAAAGCACAGTAAGTGGGACAAGCGGCGTGGAGGTGTGACAAACAAATTCCGACCACGTCTCGCGTAGCCCATACAAACTCCGCTCACGGCTTGCGTAGCCTGTACAAACTCCCCCCCACGTCCGTGCTGATTGGCCGCTTGAATCCATACCAACGGCTTGCTTGATTTTCCCAGACTCAATGTAAATGTCTAGTGATGTGCGATGCGTGGACGATGAGTTGGTTTTGGCTCGCCAGGCTACCAGGCTAGCACAAACACACACCTGGGCATACAACATTTAGGACAAAGTGATCCTACATTGATTCTATGTAATTCCACATACTATATCCTGGTAAATACTTTTTATACCCATATTGACCTCTGTAGAGCAGTCTCCATTTCTTTCTTGTCATCCCTGGCCTCTCTGATCTGGGAGGTCACCCGGGCCAGGAACTCTTCAAAGTTGGACAGCAGATGAGGCTCATCTCTTCTCAGCTGGGCCCACAGGCTGTGCACTTCCCCCGGGCTGGAGAGGGTTAAAGGTGCAGCAGCTGAGTGAAAAGATTTTTCCAGTACTATAACACCGGACTATGAGCTGCACTGTCAATAAACTGTCGGACTATAAGGCGCATTAAGAAAGAAAATAAAAAGAAGGAAAGAAATAAAGAGAGAGATATGGACAGGGTTCTTGCAGGATTCACAAAGTATCATTTAAGGCCGCGGTAGTGGACAGTGGAAACACCAACTTATTTGTAAGCATTTTTTAGAAAACACGAAGTTATACACATTTTTGTGAGACACTTCTCAAATTAGCGATTTTTTAAAGACTTGAGTAAATGACATTTTAGACCTTTTTGAATTGGAATTCAGGTGACACAACCAGAATGTATTCATTTATAAGGCGCACCAGATTATAATTTGTTTTTTGTTTTGTTTTTAGAAAATTAAAGACTCATAGTGTCGAAAATATGGTAATTCTGTCAGGAGCCGCTCGTCCACAGGCGGCACCCAGGCGCCGGGTTCGTCCGCGGACCGCACCAGCGCAGCTGGAGCGCATCGAGCTCGTCTCTGGAGCGGCTCGCTGATTGGCGTTCTTCCCCTTCATAAGGGGACGCCGGGCCTCGGCTCGACGCAGCGTCAAAGTTCTACATAGGTCAGTTTTCTAGGTAGACAAGTTTATGTGTTCAGCTAGTTAGTGTGTGTACCTATGTCATCTCCTGCTTACCTGATTAGCCGTTAGCCAGTTAGCCGTCTGGTAACCCGAGGCTGTCTACTACTGCAGGACGATCTCTCCCCTCAAGATCGGTCCCGTCTGGATTACGAGCCCGGCAACTTGAGATGAGTACTTCTCACCAGACTCTTTATATTTAGTATTTATTACCTGTGTCCAGAGACTTGCTTGACCTGTACACTATTGTTGATTTTCTACCTTTCGCACAAGTGTTTGTGCTGCAATTGTTCTGTGTTTGCCTTTTGATTTGCTGATGAAACGGATGTCCTGGGACAGGCATCCAACCCTTCTTCTGAGTCCATCATTATCATAATTATTATAATTCATTCGCACTAGCTACACGAATCATAACAATTATTAAGTAATGCGAAATAATTAAGATGTAATGCTTAACTAAGGGTTAACTAAGGTTGAAATGATGGTTAACTAATGCTTAGCTAATGCATAACTAATGTTCAAATGGGGACACGTATTATGAAGTGCTACCGAAACAAATTAAACCCAGAATACAAAACCATCATCAGCCCCTCATTTTACAACTCATTGGCACCCTATAGGTGTGCATTTTTTTAATGTCTATGCACCCCAGCTCTCGTTTGAGTTTATT
>OMKY01246302.1:0-15560 GCA_900302395.1 Bregmaceros cantori | reverse complement strand
TGACGCTTTTCCTTCTTAGAGATCAGATTGACAGGATTAAATCAGAAACTGGGATGAAGAGTCGGTAGACATTGCAGAAAAGACAGAGAGGGGATTAGAACCCATGGCACTGCTCTACCTATGATCCGAAGGCCATGCTCTATAACCACTCACCTTTGTTCAATACAGCTTCACAGCCATAATGGTGCTGCTACTAAACTCATTTAGTGGAAACCATTCAAACTAAAGAGTTTACGCTGATATTTGAATGTCCACCATACATACCATTCTGTACAAATGATTGCACAACAGCTTAGGATATCAAGAAACAGATCTCAACGTTCTGGGAGAAATTGTGAATGCAATTTTCTACACTTTAAAAATGTCTTTTGTTGTCTTTGACAGTAGGCCTGTGTTTTTGTAGGACGTCTGCAGTGAAGATAAGCTAAACAATTGCACGTATATACACTCTATTTTGTTATCTCTTGTCGCCGCCAAACAGTGGTGGTAACCTTTTTGAAACAAGAACGTTGTATTGTCATGACTATTACTAGACTATAATCAGATCCAAAATAAAACGCTGTATTACATGGGTGGCACTGAATGAGTATCAGTATTTTATTTTTCATCTGCTCCAAAACTTGCTATGAACATGGAGACGTAACTATTGTTTCAGCCGAGGGTGTGACCAGGCCTTGAAAAATTGTGCAATGACTGCATTGATCACTAGTACTGTAAATGGAGGATGTGTACTGAAAATAACATGACAGATAGTGACTATTGGTGATCTAGGGAACGCCACTAAAGAAAATCTACAAAACTGTACATCTTATGTTGGTCATATAGGAGTACATGTTTTTCTCCTTTTTTTGTGGACATTTCAATTTGTTCAATCTGGATACAAATGTTTGAAAGCGTGTGATTGTTCAATTCCCTGTGGTTCATTGAATAAAATGTGGAAGGTGTTCTTTTCACATGTCTGCATTTTTTAAGTTATTTTTCCGGCGTCAGCACCGTTTTCCATCTTTATTGGATAGGAATAGTCGGAAACTGGGTTGAAGAGATCGGGGGTAGACTTTGCAGACAAGTCGACGAGCAGAGTTGAACTCGCGATAGTGCGGACGCTGCGGTAGACACAGCGCCACTAACATGAATGGGGTCGCGTTAGGTGTGGTGTCCACGACCACTCGGCCAACGCGGACCCCACATGTCTGCATTTAACCATCGTTTCATTTTCAGCCTTTGGCATGTTACTTTTTAATTATTTGTTACCTTACTTTTTGATTATATGTTACTCTGCCTATGCTGCTTGTACACTCGACAACGTTACAACGGTTCCATGCCAACAATGGAAACCTCTTAAGCTGTGCAATATTTTGTGCAAAGCTGGGGCGCTGAATACATTCTTGGCATGACTTAACTTGTTCACCCGCCTTTAAGAATATTTGTAAAATATAATACTTATTCATCTCTGGTGGGAAATTACATTTTCTTTGTTCGGAAAAATGGGGAGCTTCCATCTGCATGCCGTTACAGTATCTAGCTTCTCCATACTTTATTAATATCAATACTGTATGTCAATACAATGCTACAATACAATGTAGACAATGGTTATTTCTCAGTGACCTGCCATGCCGAGCAAGGCTGCAGTTGTTGAAAGTCCCTGAGCTGAGTGCTATTCAATTCCCAATAAAATTCCAATAAACATGTTAAAAATACAACTGAGCACTGATTTAGCCAGTGCCTAAATTCTTATACAAGTAAATGTGGCAACACTGGTCAACAATAATCATGTATGTGTACTGTATTACAGAGATGGCAAAAGTACCGGGATTTCTTATTTGAGAGTAAAGATACATTTGTGAAAAAACAACTTGAGTGTGACTACAAAGTACTGATCCAAATGTCTAGTTGAGTAGAGTAAAACGTCCAGGCTCTGAAATTTACTCAAAAGTACTTTTGAAAGTGTAAAGTACAAAGTAAAAAAATAAAAATGCACTTTTTCAATGCCAATTTTACAATGTTTGAACGTTTAAATAAATTGTTAAAAACCTACCCTAACTTATTTCACTTAAGGTTCATGAATCCCACTGCCAAACATTGACATTAACATGCACCACCTACCATTGGTGCACAAAAAATGTAACAAGCCTGTTTTGGGAGAAGTAAGGAGTAGAAGTACAGATATTTTTGTTAGAAATCTACTCAGTACAAGTAAAAGGTCATCATGGAAAAATGTACTTGCCATCTCTGCTGTATTAGTAGTTGCTCATGTCATGACTCTTGAGTAAGAGTAACTATTAGTTGGGACCTAGTCGAAACCACATCTTTGTGAGACATGCAACCCATGTGAGAGTCTAA
The DNA here is from genome assembly GCA_900302395.1 of Bregmaceros cantori. Classification (NCBI taxonomy): domain Eukaryota; kingdom Metazoa; phylum Chordata; class Actinopteri; order Gadiformes; family Bregmacerotidae; genus Bregmaceros; species Bregmaceros cantori. Next base: position 13,220 of record OMKY01246302.1, on the reverse strand, counting down.
ACAAAGTCCTAATCGAAATCTAACAAACATTCTGGCATGCTGTAACAAAGGAATATTTCTCGACAGGCCCTGTTACTTGTCGCGTAGGAAGCTTGGACAACAGTTGGACATTGTGCTTGTTGGAAGCGTGTTGGTGTCGGGGGCGTGGCCATGACTGTACATTTGCCCCGAGCGATGCCAAGCGGTATTTGTCATGCAAGAAGTGGCTTGTTATTCTACCCCCTATGCCCCAAACTCACCCTGAACCCCCCACCACCACCACCCTAAACACCAAAGGCCCAAAAATATCAGCCGGTGGCCGTGTTACATGCCTCCAGTGGCGCGGTAAGAATAGACCCACCCTCCCTACAATGGGTTCTTTCCCCCACTGCCTCCCACCTCCATGTCTTCCCTTGTGTAAGGACACAACTGTTGTTGCTGCAACACTTCCACCGACCCCTCCTGCCACCATCAGACATGGGAGACGTCAGAGATAGGGAGCGTGGGCTGGGCGTTGAACCCAAGACACTGTGGAGCATGGGCAGGGTTTCAGTGGAGATGGTGGAATCAAGACACAGACGCACACCAGCATCGCAGTGATTAAGGTTTTCCACCAAATAGGCTCGCTACTTGGCCATTCATGGAGCTCGCGTCTGTTGTCGGTACATCTTGGAGGTCCAAAACGATGCGTTTAGGTGGTGGATCGAGATGCTTGATGGTGGTGATGAATGTGACGATGGATCTCTGAGGATTTCGAATCCTGTACGTGGAGAATGGTGGAGGGATTTCCCAGGAGAAGAGAGCAAGTGTCTCAAGGGAGGCACCTTGATCATTTGTGGAAGGAATAAAGTTTCAATGGACCCAAGGAGATCTATGATGGTCCTTCAAGAATTTCTACCGGAGTGGAGATATGATCCAGAAGGATCCATTGCATCCTGTTGAGGCGTTACGTGGCATGCAGGTGGAGGAGACATGAAAGGCGCCAGTGCTTGGGAGATCCTCTTCATCTCCATCAGCCAGAGCACCACCTTGATGGGTGAGTGATCAGAGCTAGAGATCAGAGAGTTCAAGGCTACAGGAAGAAGGGGTGGTTCCTTTGGGATGGTTATAGCACCTCTGGGTGTACTGCAAAATCATCTGATAACCAGCTTCTAGCTGATAAGCAAAGACCACTCAGTATGAGCTGTTGTCCAAAATATGGTCGGAGAGCCATAGTGGCTATTAGGAAATGCTTAAATATATTTTATGTATAACTTTAATATTTCAGACAACCCTGTCAAATGTGAGACTGTTGCATGGTTCATAAAATAGAATGGAAATAAATAGTTTATATTTAAGTTATCAAACTTGAAAAAAATTACAAAAATCTGTTCTATTGCATCCGTTTAGTCAGATGACTTCGTCTTCACTTTGCATTTTCTTATTACATTGTGTGGTTGGCTCATAATCTTCATCTTTAAAATGTAGGAAAAAATGTAGAGATCTCCTTCTTCACATTGTTCTCAGTTGTGTTCAGATATCATTTGTGAAGAATAGTTTTGGATCTTCAAACGACATGTCAGTTTTGTAGTGATACAATATTTGGCGAGTTAATGACCTTCATATGCGAGTCATTCATTTTTCTTTTTGAATGCCCAAGTTGTTCTCCAATTTATCGACTGGTCGTAAACATTTAAACATTTACTGTTATTTTTCATAACGTGCTTTGTTGCTCTTGGACTTTTCCTCGCTGCAATGACAGTGAACCCAAAAGTGTATTCACATATATGGAGATGAACCTCATCTGTGGTATGGCATCACAACTGGGTTCACCACACTAATATGAGAAATTTTACACATACGACTGTCACACGGAAGCAAGACTCATTCCAAAATGAAAAACTGCAACAAAAGACAATTAAAACATTAATTAATTAACATAAATTGCAGGAGTAACCCACCAAAACATGCTGTAAAACCAAGTGTAACAATTACATCCATCTGTTGGTTGAGCCCACTGTACTAAATCAGAGAATAAATAGCCATAAAAATAGCCTAGTGGCTAATGTAGTGGTTCAGCAACTTCAGTGACCCTCATCCTGATGGACATAAAAAGCTGGACTTAGCCATGTTTTTAGGAATGTGACAGATCTGCATCTTGGTCTACACCGTAGCAGACTGTAGGAGCTGTAGAGTATGAGAGTATGCGGGACTGGTGATTTGCTTGGCTCAACACTTAGACCTCTGTTCATAGGCGGTGTCAAATGATTGTTGCCCCTGCTCAAGGATGACTTTGCGGCGCTGCATCATTATTGTGTTTAGTGGATGCAGGTGGATATTGGACAGGAACCCTGTTAATCTTATCAGGTATACAAACATAAGTATCACTGCAAGTTATTCCCCCTATTACATTTTGTTCCTTCAGAGTGCAGAACATCACAAAGAATGTAGTATTACAAAACTCTGTAGCAACCTCCCAAATTATATACAGAGTTGTGTTGTTTGTTATCATTTAATCGCTTGTTAAAAGCAGTGTTGGCTATCAAACTCAGTACTCGATTAGATGAACAGCTTAATTATTGTTTAAAAGAAATATGCCATGTACTTTTATTTATGCTTTTTTTTTAAACTGTTAAAAGCTAAAAGGCAAAGAGCAAAGAATCACTACAGATACAACTGGACTTATTTTCTTAGATCTGGACATGATTTTCACATCATTAGTTGCTAATATGAAAAGGAGTCCACTGCACACAATAACAATCTGTCAATATTAAAGATGCCTACAAATAACAAGATATGGGCAGAGTAGTAAAATAATTACTTAAGTAAAAGTAAAAGTATTGTTCAGCAAAATATTACTCAAGTAAAAGTCAAAAGTAGTCATCCAAATAGTTACTTGAGTAAAAGTACTCTAGCAAAAGTACTGAGTAACTTTCAGTTAAAAAATTATGACAAATTCTCAAAATGTTATTGAATACCCCAAGACTGAGAGAGGGAGCGCCCGAGATGGAGAGATGGAGAGAGTGTCCGAGAGCGAGAGTGAGAGACATGACGCCAAAGACCAAGTTAATGTAACAAGTAGCGAATTGCTGACATCTCAATAGTAGTGAGTAAAAAGTACTTTTTTTCCCAACTCAAATTTACTTGAGTAAAAGTAGAAAGTAACTTGTACTTGTTAAATGTACTCCAAAGGTTAAAAAAAAATTGTAAACACAAAAATTGTAATGGAGTAAATGGATTGCGCTACTGCCCATCTCTGCAAATCACTAATGTTTCTGATGTGTGTGCAGGCAAGATTTGGGTGGTGATGATGCTGTTTGTGCGGGTGCTGATCCTGCTGCTAGCAGGATATCCCCTGTATCAAGATGAACAGGAACGCTTTGTCTGCAACACGCTGCAGCCCGGCTGCTCAAATGTCTGCTATGACCTCTTTGCCCCCGTCTCCCTCTTCCGCTTCTGGCTGGTAGGAATCTGCTTCATGCAATTTTCATCAGCGATGCCAATCCCTTATGCCACGATGTATCTGGGACAAGGGCTGCAACTAAGTCACTATAGGGGCAAGGATACATTATTTGTTTTATTGTCATTCACACTTTAAATCACCAACAAAATTTGCATGGTACTGATTTAAGCTCTTCCCTGGTGTCAGCTGCCAGTGTACGAGCTCTTGCCCATGTGTCTATTTTAAAGTTATGACTTACTTTAAGATTGTCATAGTTGAAAAGCAACAAACAAATTAATAAACGCTTAATTTCATTGTCAAGTTTAATTTTTGAATTATTCCGTAAATTGAGCTCCACCATGTTTTATAGGCACCAGGCATAGACTTTATATAAATATATGTATATACAGATATGTATATACATTCTATGGCACCAGGTCAGTGGCCTAAAATGTTTAAAAAAGAGTTTGATTCATAAGGAGTTGATTGACATAATTGTGAAAAGTTATTAACGATTTTTAATGAAAATGTTTGTGATCCAGGTGCAGCTGGTGTCAGTGGCCCTCCCGTACCTCACTTTCCTTGTGTATGTGGTGCATCGTGTCACCTTTGGACTGGCCGCTGTCTACCCTGCAGCTCACCCAGGCCCATCGCCCCCAACCATGGCGCCAGCAGACCCATGTGGGGGCAGTCGAAAGGGGCGCGTGTCAGAGCCACCTGAGTGGCGCTGGTGCTTTGCAGGGGCGTACCTGCTCCACTTGATTTTCCGAACACTCCTTGAGGTGGGCTTTGTGGTGGCCCATTATTACCTGTTTGGACTCTCTATTCCCTCGCGCTTCCTGTGCCAACAACTACCGTGCACCACACAGGTATGTTTTTTTTTTTTCTTCAAAAGCTTTTAACACAAGAACGGAACAACTGTAGAAACCCCCCTCTTATTTCCTTGTTAATGGACTATTCATGTTTTTGGACATTAGACCAGATTCTGAGGATGTAAATAACTTTTTTCGAGCCTGCTTAATCCAGATACATTATCGTTATAGTGTGCAATGTCTAGACATTTGTTCTGGCTAGCCAGGCCAGGTCTCCTTCAGTATCTTACCTAAAGGCCCATTTCTGTGTTGTATTCAGTTACCTTCACAGTCTCCTCCACAGTCATTGCACCTGCACCTGCCAGATGTATTCTACATATTAATATTCCATATTGACAAACTTATGAGATGCATGCCTCTCTGGTCACCAGGTGGAGTGCTACGTGTCACGACCAACAGAAAAGAGCATCATGCTGATTTTGATGCTAGGAGCAGCAGCTCTGTCGCTGTTTTTGGACATACTGGACGTGGCAAACTCCGTTCAACGTTCTGTGCGGCTCGCTTCTCACAGAAGACGGCAGTGGAGGGCGTCCAAGACAGAGAATCTGTACGAGGACGGTCAGTGCTACCTTGCCACTACAGTCGGAGGTCACAATAGGCGGGAAGACGAGAACACCGGCGTTTTGCTGGTAGCGCCTGCTGAAGAACTGAGAACTGTTGCAGGTGGAGCTTTGACGCCTACCGGTTTTCAGAAGAGAAGGACCATCAAAGCTTCAACTCTCCCGGTCACCATCCGGTCAGATGTTGACCACTGCTCCATGACCTTCGCTCCGGGAGCCCCCCGTGGGCCAAGCCCAAGCGGTGGTCTGGTTAACGGAGAACCAGCAGAACATTTGCGACACAGCAGCAACACGGCACTGGGCCCTGCATCATGCTCTGAGCTGCCGTCCACGCCCAAGTCCATCCGGATCAACAAGCGCAGCCCCCTCAAGCCGCCTCCGCCGCCTCGGCGTGACCGTGCACCATTGCCCCCAGTCTCCTTGCTGGGCCCTTTTAAAGATGTGTCCAAAGATAGTACCAGAGAGCGCCCAGCTGGACACCACACACAAGTGGCTTTGGCCCTGGATGCTGGGCAGACTGAGAGATCAGAGTGGGTGTGAGACACCTTCCGAGAACAACATTCTTTAACTATCTTCCATGCCATTCGAATGACACAAATCCTTGAAAAGGGAAAAAAGCACTTGGGTTTGATCACGTATTAACACAACAAGGTATAAAAAACATACATGTTCCTGTTCCGCAGACAAAACCTCAAACAACAATAGAATATTGTTTTAATAGTATGACATCACTGTGGGGACATGGCCATGGGAACTCATTTGGGTGGTGCTACAAATTATTATTGTTATATTTTTTTTTCGTCTCCAGCGCAACACAGTATGAGAGGTTGACAGCGTCTTGCAAACCCTGCACCAGCCAAGCGTGTACCAATGAACAATATAAAATGAGAATAAGTGTAATATAAGGTATTTATTTCTTGTCACATTTGATGTGTGCAATTTTTAATAATAAATTGTATTCATGGTAATTGGGGGAGGGGTTTGTCTGGGCTTTGACTCATCCAGACCAGAAGAAGTGACTAGTAAATATCACCAAACTTCCCCAGGCAAGTAAAACATTTAATTAAATTGAATTATGAAGAGCTATTGTTATTTTTGTTACAGACAACCTCTGCACTATATTCACATATATAGTCGTAATCCCTGTGTCTGTTAGATGGATAATCCCCTTGTTAGGAAATATAATGAAATGCAACTTGGACAATAGTTAATCATTCCGGCTCCTTTTATATTTGAAAGACAAATGTTGGAAGTCGGGATAATGCACCAGGCCGCAGGTTGGTTAGAGAGAGAACTATGTTAACTTTTGCTGAAACGCATAATACAATGAAGGAATACATGAAATTTGTCACACAATATACTATTTTTAAACATATTTCTTTGGCCATGATTCACATGTTTGCCGTGTGAATATTTTACAACACAGATTGTATTTTGTCCCATGCGCACCATTCACACACCTTGATGACTATTATATTACTCTTGTCCATATCCTCCAGCCTATTTTTAAAGAGTCCTTAAGACCTTGACTTACTCTACCGCACAGCTGCCACCACCTGTTCTCTATTCTGTTAGTGTCGCCGTCTACCGTCCTTCAACACGCTCACATCCTCTTCCGTGCACACTGGCCGCAGCCCCTTTTATATTCTAAATACTATAAGCCTGGCAGATCGGGTAACGTTCCCTTTTACGATGCACTTACTAACATCTAGTTACTTAATTACCATGTCATACAATGAAGCCTGTGCCAACAAGGAATATATAAACCCGTTCCCTCAGACCCTCCTCCTTTATCCATCTAACTGTTCCCCTGCCCGCCTCACTACCATGGGGAGCAGAGATTTCAGCCACTCTGCCTCTAAACTCTGGAACTCACTCCCACCCAAACTACGCAACATTGACTCCCTCCCTCAGTTTAAATCCTCCCCCAATACCCACCTCGTCAGGACTGCCTATTCATTATCGTCTCTTTCATTAGTTGTCCTTATCTCCACTTTTTATTATATTTCGATTTGTTAAGTGTCCTTGAGTGACTTGAAAGGCGCTACCAAATAAAATGTATTATTATTATTATTATTATTATTATTAAATTACATTTTGTTGGTTCATGAAAAAAAAGAAAGAGGCGATAGAAGCGAGAGAAGAGGTAGGGTGGATTGCCCTAAAGTGGGTCCTTTTTTGCAGCTTCCTAATGTGGGACAGTCAGTTGCAAAAGGTGGGACAGTGAAATGTAGTGTTGAACAGTTGAACTTAATGTGGCCCACTCTAGGGCAATCCACCCTACACAGGGGCTCCTGGGTCCTGATATCAACCCTACAGATCTAGTGGACTGTGCTTGTCCTTTCTTTGCCTGACTTTCTGTGTTGTAGTACTTCAAAATCTGGGAGGTTACCATGTGCTAGCATGCAAGTGTGATAGTCACCTGAGAGGGAGAGGGAAAAAGAAATGTTCTTAACTTTGATTATTTCCGCTGTCACTCAGCTATAACTGACAATCCAGCAATGCCGTCATTCATTCTGTCAGGTGCACGACTGCAGACAAAATAGCTGTTGTTACATTTGTGTGTGTGTGTGTGTAAGAAAGGGAAGGAAATGTGTCATTAGTTACATCTATGTGTGTGGGTCTATATGCTTCGTCTTTCATTCTGTGGAAAATCGGGGCTCCTCATTGGTTGTTGATAATCAAGGCTTCGTATTGTTGGAAATAGTAGCATGAAAATGAAGACTAAATTCCCAATAGCCAATTGGAGGCGCCAAATTCCAACAGCTTATCAAGATATTTGATTTCTAACAGCCAATCGGGAGCTCCAATTTCAAATTGGTAACCCTCTGCCCCACTGTACATGTAAGTGACTTGAAACCATTTTAAAAATGCCTTTCAGGAGTTGTTCCCATGGATTTCTGAGAATTCACAGTACGCCAGCCCGAAGAGTGTCACATGTGAGGTTTTATATGACATGTTTTATAGTTTCATATTCTATGTCATTCATTTAAATGTGCTGTTCAATGTTTCAATCAACGGTCTTAGGTTTGATATTACATTGACACACATTTCTTACACAAACACACGACGCACACACAAACACAGACACGCACATACTGACTGACACACACTATATACGGATGACCTCATCTTAGGACAGTGAGCAGTAAGCACAGGCTAACAACCACATAGTGACACACTACTTGGGGAGCCTCTCAGTGTTACAAAAGTCAAGGTTATGTCAACTGCCCCCAAAACAATAATTAAACTACTTATTCTGGCCTCTCAACATGTGTTCAAAAGTATTTTTGAGCTCTGGGGTCGCGGCATGCTAAGCCAGACTCTGTGGATATAACCGTAGGCCTTGCTAATAAAACCATGTTAAACAATCACAGTAGACCCTGTTGGGCGTCACGGGACAATAAATGAACAATTAACACACATGTGGTCTGTAGTTGAGTTTATTCAACTGGCCACTGGTATTTTGCATCGTATGCACTTAAGGGATGTAATGCACCAAAAGCTACTGTAATGTATATTGCATATATATTAGAGCTGCAACTGATTAATCGATTAATCGGCTACTAATTTGATAATCGATTAATCGACAGCGATTCATCGTTTCCTTGTTTTATCACTCCGCTGCTTGAATATGTTGAATATGTTGTTGTTCAATGTTTGCAATATCAACAATGTTTCAGGTTAATAATCACTACAATGTTGTGTGCCGCAGTAGCTCAGTCTGATAAGAGTGAGTACACTGCGAAGCACACAAATGCCATATGTGTGGCACGCAGAATCGTGGGATCGCCTCCCCTCCCTGACATCCATGCCGCATGTCGTCTCCTCTTTCTTCAGCCAATCCTGAACAAACCTCAGAACGGGCCGCAAAAAAAGACATTTGTTCCAAAATTACAAATGTTCTGATTTCAAACAAAAAAAATATTATTTATCGCCAACAAAGATGGGCGATTAATCGATTCGCAAAATAATTGTTAGTTGTCTTTTTAAATTTTATTTATTTATTTATTTTTTTATTAAAAACGATACTTGTACATTCTCACCTTTTATTTTTCCCAACTTGAGAAAGATAAACAAAAAGACATTTGAAAGAAAATAACCGTTAGTTGCAGCTCTAATATATATATTACATTCAAGTGGCTGCATAAGCAGACCACTAAAGCTATAGCTATTAATTAGCAGGCCGTACTTCAATAACACGTCTACATTCAGAGGCTGGAACATCTTAGCATATTTTATGCAAGAAGTGTGTCATCCATCGTCAGGTTTAGGAACAGGTTGCATACTTTTGGACTACTTTAAAAATATATATTATTTATAATTGTATATAATTAATTGCTATAAACTGTTCAACTCTTAATATAGCCTGAAACCACCATGAATCAAATAAATTACAAACATATGCAATTCTAGAAATTATTTGTTGAAATTATGTGAGGCAAGCTTTTAAAAAAGTAATCCAAAAGAAATCCCCAATTATATTATTTTGGATTACTTAAAATGACATTAATCACATCATACAGCAAATAAAGTAACGTGTTTTTGCTTGTTTCTAATTTATTGTATTCAGGGTGAAATTAGACAATATTATGCGTTGGAACAGCTGCAGGTCATAGCAAATAATTTGTTAGAAATTATTTGATTCATTTTTTTTCAAAAAGGGTTATTAAGAAAGTAACCCCTTCCCCAAATCACGAATGAGACAAACGGTGCAGCATTAAACATCACGTTAAACAATCGCAATGTCATCAGATTTATATACAAATAAGAACATGACATGACAACTACAATTGATATTTTTTGTAATTGCACTACATGCAGTCCGTTAGTGCCCAGCCTAGTCAAAACCAAAATTGAACCAAACAAAATTGCATAGCGTTCAGATCAAGAACATCAGTAGACCCACGCGTGTGCGCGCCTGATGACGTGTCTGCGCGAGTGCCCACTGCCCACCATAAAACGCGTCTATTGAGGAAGTTGTGAAGCGAAAATGGGCTCTCCCTCCCCCTCCCTCACTTACACACACACACACACACACACGTGCACACACGCGCGCGCGCGACTAAAAGACACACCAACAGTGTGTTCGTGTTCCTGGTGATAGAGCCCGGAGTATAATGGCTGACGTTTTATATAATATAACGGTTCGCATCGATATGTCTGGATAAGGGGGCGTCGCTCGCCGTGTTTCCGGATCGAGCAAACAGCAACTGAAAGAAGCAAAGAAAAAAAAACGCGAGTTGCAAATTCGGTGAGACGCTTATAAACAACATTTGATTACGTGTTAGGTCTGGGGGTTTGGTGTGACAACGGTCCTCATTATGACCTTAAATTTAGGCTCCGCCACTTCCCCCGTTCTCGCGTTTCAATGGCCATTCCTGATCTACGCGCATATCTCCACTTTATTATGCGCCTAAATTCAAATTATATATATATTTTGGAAGACATTCGCGAGAGCATCTTCGATTTGGAACACGTGACGATGGACGCCCGCGATCCTCCACATTTTGCAGTTTAGCGGAGAGCGGTAATCTTTCAATATACACGTTTGTGTACTTTATCCTTCTCCTTTGATGTCTGGTTAGCGAGCTAGTGTGTAGCAGTTGTGTTTCCATGCCGTTCCGGGCACGACGTCGGTGACCGATTGAGGCGGTGCGAGGCGGAGTTCCCAATCTCCCTGGTCAGGGACGATGAGGCTCCGCTCGGTGCTGGCTGTGTTCCGGCCCGCACTCCCTCTGCTGCTTGGACTGTCGCTGGGCTGTAGCCTCAGTCTTTTGACGGTGTCTTGGAGTCAAGACGGCCCGGAGGAACCGTGCAGCAACGGCAGGGACGACGCGTCAGTCGATGGCCGACTGCTGCCTGGGCAGTGGGCTGACTCCGATGAAGACTTCGTGCCCCGGATCGTGCCCTATCACCAGGACCCCAGCAAGACGCACAAGAAGGTTCTTCGGTGAGGATCATATCCAGCATTTTGTTTATTAGAATGCCCCCCACATCCCCACCACTAGCATAAGCCATCTTTGAGACGTTATTTAAAAGTTGTGTTTAAAGGTTTTAAGATGTGTTTATGGTTTCCAAAAAACACCGTTTTCTCGTCACTGACCCATCACTGTCACATATATCGTTCAGTACTTTGTTAAAAATGAGATGAAAATGATTTAAAAGAAATGTAAAAAAGAACATTCTGGTGCCTTTGTGTTGAATAGGGATGTTGCATGGTGACGTCACGGCTTGGGGGCGGCAGACAAGCAGGCAGAGAGCGATATTTGCATAACATTGTATGTTCAAGTATTCTATTATTGATTTATTGATTTATAAAAAACATGAAATAAATTAGGACAAATTCTCTTTTCAAAATGTAATTGAATGCCCCTCATTGATTCCCAGAAATCACCCTGCCTTTCATATCCTCCTGAAAGGAGTAATTTGTGTATGTGTGTAATATTAGAGAGAGAAAGAGCCCGAGAGACTTATAGATATACGTATACTTCACCGTACATGCTACCTCCAAAATGTCTGCCGCCCCCCAAGCCGTGACGTCACCGTGCAACAGCTCTAAAGGGGGCACTTGAACAGAGCCGTTCATCTACGCTGGCAATGGGACTGTATATCCGGCGTGCAATTCATGGCAATTACTTACACACTCATCCTAATGGAAACCACACCTGTCGAAGGCCCCTATGGAAACCACTGCAAACTGTTTCCCATTCTAACCTCTCCCTGGCCTTTTAGACACCTGGTGTACACATTGACAACAAACTCGACTGGGCCAAAAGCACAGTAGTCATCTACAAGAAGGTTCAAAGCGACTTCTACTTCTTTAGGTGTTTTTTGGACTTTACGGACACATGACTGTGGTCGCTAGTTCCATCATGTTTGCTGTCACCTATTAAGGTAGGAGGCTCAATAAGGTAATAAAGAAAGTGATAGACATTGGGGAACTGGACACTGATTGCGGTGTCTGAGAGAAGGATGCTCTTAAGTCTTAAATCAAGAACCAACCATCTCCACTTTGTCCTTAGATCTAGCAGCTCCCAAATTGTAACACATAACACCAGAGGGAATCATTCCTGCCAACTGCAATCTTTATAACACTTCCATATAACTCATCTCAGTTCTATTTCACGGCATTATGACGCCGCCACCTTGTGGGAGTGACCTAATGCACGACCGTCCCGATGAAGTGTACCAATAGAAAACACCCGGGGGCGGAGCCCTGGCCTCTGCCAAAGAGCCCGGCTGGCCTGTTACAGTGCTTTTGACCAAATCGCGGTCCCGGAGAGGACTTCAGCCGGCAGCTGGCTACCGCAAACCTGGTGGTAGCTTGCTAACTTATTTCTGTTCGCGCTGGGAGCCCACTTGGCCTGCCTTCGGATATAGAACTATTAAGTTCTGGCCGCCACGGGCTGCGCATGCACCTTTGACAAGAAGGACTGCTCTGAATATCAGCCTTTTGACGAACTCTGGGTAAGCTCGCTTGATGTGGATTGACGATTGGTAAAATTGCGGCTTGCCTAGCAGACAGGCCTTTTTTAGACTGCTGTTGTCGATTGGCATTACTGTGGCAACGGATACAAATTTGTTGTAGCAGATTTGGATTTATTTGTTAATTTCTACTGAGCAAAATTAAGCAAACTTCTTCTCTTCTTCTTCTTGTTGTTTAACGGCGATCGACACTTAGCAAGCAGGTCATCCACGCCGGTTTTACAAAAATTCCAGAGCCAGCTGCCTTCACAGCCTACTCTGTTGATAGTTGAGTTCGGCCGACACTTGTCTGAGAAGGTCATTAACGCCGGCTGCTAAGCAGCACAACTCTTTATATTCTGTCACAATCACCACCATTAAGCAGAGACACATCAACTCAAGAGTAAACTGCAGGCCCGTTCTTCTCTTCTCTTCTTTAGGCTTATTTTCAGAGCAGACCGAGCAACTGTGACGTCATTCCCCTGTGACCTCAAACAAACAAGGTACAGAGCGTCCTTTGCTTTTCCGACAGAGCCAAAACATGGCACCTTGGGTGGACCCATGGGGCCCGATGACCTGGCTGTCGAAGGCCCAGCACCCACGTGGCGTCACTACGGTGCGCACTGGCCTGCTGGGCAGGGGCCGCCAAGCCCGGGTGGATAAGGCAATGAGTGGCCTGCGGAGGCACCGAAGCCTGACCCCACAGGCGGCCCCTCCTCCAGATACACCCCCTCCCACCAGCATTGGGGGAGACGGCGATGGTGTTGGGGGCCACACACTACCCAACGCAGTGAGCACTGTGTTTATGGATGCTGTGTGTGACGACGATGGGGCATTGTCCGAGGGAGAGATCCCAGATGACGGCAAGCTCCAGGCGGCCCCTCTGCTTATCCCGACAGTGCCAAAACATGGCAACTTGGG
>OMKY01246296.1:0-13874 GCA_900302395.1 Bregmaceros cantori | reverse complement strand
GTATAGCTTGACGTTGCTGGATGTATCTGTGTGCGACACCGACACTGGAATAACAGATGCTTTGCGCATGATGACAATCTTGTCCGGCTGCACTTTTCTCGGACGACGGAGCGCGAGTCAGCCCCCCCCCTCCCCCCCCCCTGGCCCGGTTTAAAGCTGCGAGCCGCGGGAACATAGCATGGACCGGCGTGACTGTGCTCGGCAGCGTCGGGCCGCATGTCCGCTGTTCCCGCGGTGTGCAGCTTTAATCCGGGCCAGAAGGGGCGGGTTGACTCGCACTCCGTGGTCCCCGAGAAAAGTGCGGCCGGAGGAGATCGTCATCATGCGCGCGGGGAGGGGGGGGGCTGCGCTGGATGCGCTGGCTGCGCTGGCTGCGCTGGCTGCTGGGCAAGCCAAGTGATTTTTTTTTTCATCGTCCCGAGGGTGTCCCGAGGCAAAAAATTGTTCGTCCCCATGTTAATTAATTGCGTCCCCGGGACGACGGGTCGCCGTTAATTTTAACCCCTGCTATAGACGGGTTTAAGTGTGAAACACTGGTGGGAGTCATTTTGTCCCGCCGTTCTTAAGGTCACTTCCGGTGCCTTATTGTTGCCTATGCCGACTCTGGTACTTGAACGAGGTCTGAGCACACAAAACGCATGCCATTTCAAAATCCGACCACTAGGTGTTGGTCTGTGACTAGTCACCCCAATCGCTCCCTTCATAATTTTGTATAAATGTTGATGAAATACAGTCAAAATCCGACTTAAAGTTATTCACCGAGTGGTCACATGTTCTTCTGGACCAATAGGCTGGCTGCTTCTACTAACAATTCCAAAAGGAATGAGAAAATGGAACGAGTTGCACTGATTATTAAATCATGCATTTGTGGGTCACAGATCGGCACGAGAGCATTTGGGTGTGGAATAGCACACCGCAAGTTACCACCATCCGTTTCAAATAACCCTGTAGGTGTGCGTTCCCACCGAATAGACATGTTGAAAATTTGCCAAAAGCACGGCAAACGAACGTTCAGAGACCAGAGATTCCCGCCTAACTCGTCTATATGACAGTCTTTTTTTCTAAAAGTTGTTTGCATTTACTAACAAGATGAAGGCGCACGTTTATAGGGAAGCTGCAGGCTCAATCCGTACTGTATGTCTACCAGGCGTCAAAATGCAGTACATTTGTTTCAAGACGGAAAGCAGATGCAGACGAGACTTCACAGCTTTCTACGTTTTAAAGTGCAATAACCACACACAAAAATGCATGGCCTTTCCCATGCGGTTTTTGCATAAAGCTTCCCCCAATGTCCCTTCCCCCCGCTCGCTCACTAAATGGCTCACTAAAATAATTTGTTGAATGTTTACCAGCATGGAAATAATGAAGCAAAACAAAAGTTGTGGATCAAGGTAGGCATACATCCATTCTAGCCTGGCAAGCCAGAAGCAACACATCATCCGCACATCGCTAGACGCTTGCATTGGGTCTGGTAAAACCAGGGTTGGAAAACATAAATAATAAACGTATCAAATTGTGTTATCCAGTCACAGCGCAGTAGATGGGACAAGTGGCGTGGAGGCGTGATAACCAAACTCCGCCGACATCTTGCATAGCCCGTACAAACTCTGCCCACGTCTTGCGTGGACTGTACAAACTCCGCCCACGTCTTGTGTATACTGTACAAACTCCGCCCACGTCTTCCGTAGCCCGTACCAACTCCGCCCACGTCTTGCGTACCCATCCAAACTCCCCGCCACGTCAGCACTGATTGGCCCATTGAATCCGTGCCGACGGCAAGTCTGATTTTTTTTTTTTTTCCCAGACCCAATGCAAGCGTCTAGCGATGTGCGATGCGTGGACGATGCATTGGTTCTGGCTCGCCAGGCTACATTCTTTCTGAATTACTTTTCTGACCAGCTTGTTTAAACTAACCATTCATTGGTCTTCCAGAGACACTCCAGTATTCTGCTCCTTGATCAACGGCGAGGGAGAGGTGGTGGACTTCCTGCGCCTGCCGTACTTTATGGTCCGGAAAAATGCCTACCGGGAGGATGATCGCGAAAGAAAGGTACCGCATCCTTTTTCTCCCCCTCGAGGACGTGCCGTGAACTGCAGAATGCACGTCACATTACCTCCATCGTGGAAATGGGAAGTAGGGGTACACATGGGTAGCTACAAATGGATATTTTTACCAGCATTTCAGTAATAAAATGAAACTGTTTAATTTTTTTTACAACATGCCTTCCATTTAATGACTATATGACAGTTATTTTTTCCCCAAAACTACATTGTTTGTATTCACTAACAAAATGAAGAAGACAGTTTACAGTGAACTTGCAGGCTAAATGTGTGTGTGTGTCTACCAGGCGACAAAATGCAGTACTTCACTTTGAACCATTTTCGTGCATAATGAAGCTCTATATAAATGTGACTGTTGTGTCACATGACAGTGGGTGTGGCCCCTTATGAAAGTGTCTGTCCGTCCGCACTCGCCCACACTCCATTGATGTGAATCGAAATCAATTTAATCAATGTCAGATTTGAAATCTGACATCAAACGGTGTATGAACTCAACAGCGGAAGAGCAGCAGCAGCGGGCAGGAACCGCAGGAGTATGAGCATGGAGCACGCATTTCATACACCACACAGCCAAGCATGCATCAACTGACACCATTTCAATTGTGTGTGGTTGATCTGTAAGACAACATTGTAGAAGGTCATTATATTCAGTGACCATTGAGTTCATCATGTTTATCAACGAGATCCATTCAACACCATACATTTGCATCGATGTAACGAACACATTCTTCTAATAATTCATGGCACAGGCTGCATCGTGAGTTTGCTTCCTTTCTCTGACATGTCTGCAAGTCTTCTTCACACGTTCCAGCTATGGAAGCATAATGCTTGTGCTGAAGGGGGATGAGAGTGGATGAGAGAGGGTGTGATATGACTGTGAGGGGAAGCGATCTCACGCTGCTGCTTGTGCTGTGATCACGGGCACAAGACTATGAACGGGGCTGGCTTTAGCAGCAGCGGTCTAACGCACAACACCATGGGGACAGCCCATACATGACCAGGTTCAGGAGCAGCAATTGTAAAGTGCTCCACCATGCTGGTTTTTCTTGGTCATGACGTTGGTTATTTGATCCCCTTCCAGATAAAGGACGTGGAGAACCTCAAGAAGTTTCTGAAGGCCAAGAAGCCTCATGTGGTGGCCGTGGGAGGTGAGAACAGGTGAATACCCTTTGGTTTTACCTTTTGATGAAAGTGTCATACTATTCAGATGATTCTAAGGCTGCAACTAATAATTATTTTGAACATTGATTAATCACCCTTTTTTTACTGACGATTAAGCGATTAATTGGCCCATTTTTTTCCCCTTTAAAATCAGAACAATTATTAACCTGAAATGTTAATTATTAAAAGTTTGCAATATTAATATTGTAAACTTATTTTGTGGTTTCGCTATCTCCATGTATGTCTAATATTTCCATTGTTTAGTATTGGCATGGAAGAGCCTATTCTTCTGTGCTAACTTATTGTGTTTTCACCCATTATGTGTCTTTGTGGGGCTTAACAGTATTCACTATCCAAGAGAATGGGCGAGGCCATGACACTGGGAATGCCAACTGACAACATATATTCAAAATGATTGCGGCCAAACAAGTAAACCATTAATCACTGCTGATTAATCGATTAACAAATTAGTTGACGATTATTTCAATAATCGATTAATCGGTTGCAGCTCTTGATGATTCTGACGGAAGTTATGTTTTCGGGTGCGTTGTTTCATTATTTGTCTGAACAACATTAATGAAAATGTGGTGGACAAATTTTCATGAATTGATTATTAAGCAAGCATATGCACATACATACGCAGAGAAACACACACATGTAGTGGATTTGTCAACAAAATGATAGACATGGCTTGGCACAGAGGATATACAAAAAGAGGAAACACTGGAGTACTAATGAAAGAAAAATTAAGAGTTTAAAAAAAAAAAGTAAATACAGGAATAAATAAATGAATACAAATAAAAGTATAGTTGCCGGTATAGTAATAAAATAATTTAAAAAGTAAAAATAAATTATTCATTACAGGGTCACCCCATATGATCATTTAATGACCATCAGCACATGTATTTCTGTAGGGACGCCCACATGATCATTGAAGACATCAAGCGGGCGGTCGGTGAGCTGGAGCAGGAGGCGTCTCTTCCGGCTGTGGGAGTGGAACTGGTGGACAGTGAGCTGGCTCTGCTCTACATGAACAGCAGCAAGTCTGAGGTAGGGCTGCAACTAACAAGTGCATAGCGGGTAAAGACTCTGCGCCGAGAGGCAGCCCCAACACATAGTTCATAGACTATCAATGAAATGAGAAAATAATGTGTTCTGACTCCACGGCTCCTTGTCTGTGGTCAGACTGAGTTCCGGGACTACCCTCCGCTGCTGCGCCAGGCTGTCTCCATCGCACGCAAGATCCAGGACCCCCTGATGGAGTACACACAGGTCTGCAGCACCGACGAAGACATCCTCTGTCTCAAGCTGCACCCCCTACAGGTGAGTCAACACCATTGCTAAATCACTGCTAACATTTAATTAAAGATTATCTAATCATGATAAAATTATTAGATCTCAATTATGGCTGAATTCTAAATCACAATAGTTGATCAACCGTGGTGGAAATACCACAAGGGGTGCACTGTGCTTTATACAAAAAAATGCATGAGAAAAGGTTTTTACATGATTATTGCACTTTATATGTAAAAGCCAAGAAGTGTCGTCCTCAGCGGCTTGCTGGCTTGAAGGCAGAAGTACCCCCACATTGAGCCTGCAGCTTGACTGTAAACGTGTCTCTTCAAACAACACAACAAAAATAAAGTTAATGATTATTCGATTATCAACCAATTAAAATTATAGCCCCATACTTAGTCTTGTTGCTGTGGCTTGGATCACAGCACACTCAGCCCCGTGAGATTGATTCCCCTCACAGTCATGTTCTACGTCATTATTGATATTTGAACAATTAATGAATGTAATTTTGATATCCCTCGGTCTGTATCGCCCAGTCGAATTTGTAAATCGAACAGACTGCAATAAAAATGCAAGTGAAAAATGTAAACCGTCCCTAATAATGCATGTTACATCTTCGCACCGGCCATCATCTACCATAACTGCAGACCTGTCCCACCCCGACCATCATCTACTCGCACCACTCCCTTCTTGTAGGAGGTTCCGGTCCGTAAGAACCAAAACCTCATGTTGTAAGAACAGTTTCTACCCCATTGCCATACGGCTATTGAATGCTCCTCAGTAGGCTAACCTCATGCCCCCTGCACTAAACACTATAGGAACACTCCACCCCACAAGACTTATGCCCTGCTCCAGCACTGCATTTTTCAATTCTTGCACTTGCACTATGTTCATATTCTTTGCGCTGGAACCACTGGAATTGGGTCTGGTAAATCCAGGGTCGAAAAACGTGTCAAAAAAGTCAATCAAAGACAAGCGGCGTGAAGGTGTGACCACCAAACTTCGCCCGCGTCTCGGTTCGAACAATTCGATTGGTCTGCACATATACGGCCGATGTCTGAATCGCTCTGAATCGCCCAAAACCAATCTACGGTCTAGCGTGCTATGCATGGACGATTACTTGTTTCTGGCTTGCCTGGCTGGAAATTTTTTAGTCTGTGACTTTTTCATTGACAATGGAAATAACGCTTATCCTTATTCTACCCCCAGGAGCATGTGGTGAAGGAGGAGCTGCTAACTGCTCTCTACTGCGAGTTTATCAACCGAGTCAATGAGGTCGGGGTGGACGTCAACCGCTGCATCTCCCACCCGTATACCCAGAGCCTGGTACAGTACGTGTGCGGCCTCGGACCCCGTAAGGGCTCCCACCTGCTCAAGGTAGGTTGATGCGACCATATCTTCCTTGCTGTGTGTTAGGGCTGCACGGTTTTGTTGTGGTTTTTACACTTTTTTTTTTTTTCCATGATGGGTTAGTAGCTACAAATAAGACATTTTAACGGCACTTTATTAGTTAAACGAACGTTAAACTGAGCATGTTTCAATTGCGGGTTTTTTCTCAACAATGCATGCCATGCATGGACCCCGGAGATACTGGTGGACCCCAGAAAGCAGTCCTCTGGAGACTAGTGCCACGGACCAATGGACAAAAGGGCGCCGGTGCCCTGTTTGGGGCAGATGCCCAACACGCCACACTCAATTCGCACAATATGCTAATTGGTGGAGCTTACCTAATATTTGGAAGCTTTAGAAGCCTGTTTGGTGTGAACATAAATTAAGAGCAATTAAAGTTATAATTCATTTATACTATAGACTGTATATAAATCTGGACCTCGCTGGCTAGCATTAACAGCCGCCGGCTAGGTAGCCGCTGTTTGCCGGGATGGCTAACACCGCGCCTGGCCATCGGCTCGCGGCAAGGCCTAGAATTGCTGCGGTCCTTGCGTAGGCTGTTGGCAGGCTAACTGGCTGTTGATATGGCCTAGGGCGCCAGTGTGCGATAGGTTGACATTATTTGGCATAGTTCTCTACACATGCACTTAAAATAAGGTAAAAATATGGACTTTGAAAATATGTACACAAGTACAGAAATCACAGTACCTGTATTATTTTATAAAAAATATTACTGTAGCGCTGACTTCCGTATAAGACATGCCCTTAGCTCCGACAGGCCTCTCTCCGACACCATGCATTTACTCGCTCTTGATCTCTCTATCTGGTTCCTTCCAGGAAGTTTGTCGCTTTTGCTGGATGCACCAGGGGGAATCTAAAAATTGATCAATATCTCATAATCTTAGTCCTACTATATCATAGTAGACAACGTGAAGCATGTGCATATATTCATGTATTTTTTTACTTTGTCAGGATATGCTGCTTTTATCAGAACACAATTAATGTCTGATTTTGATCTGTGTGTGTGTGTGTGTGTGTGTAGATTCTTAAGCAGAACAACACACGGTTAGAGAACCGGACCCAGCTTGTCACCATGTGTCATATGGGTCCCAAAGTGTTCATCAACTGTGCAGGCTTCATCAAGATAGACACTGCCTCGCTGGGTGACAGGTGAGCCCTGCAGTGACCACAAGGACTAAAGGGTTTATTTATATATCCCACAAACGTGGAGCATGGGGGATATATATGGTTTTGCGGATATGTCATGGTTTTGCGTGCGCCGTTATGTCCGCCGTGGCTGATCCATTGCGTTAACGCAATATATATTTATCTTTCCAAGTAATTTTTCCCGGTGTCTGCCATTTTTAAAATCTTTATGGGATAGGATTAGTCGGAAACTGGGTTGAAGTGATCAGGGTAGACAACGCAGACAAGCCATCGAGGTGAGGAGAACTTGTTGCGCTGCACTAGACTGCCGGTCCATAACCGCTCCGCCAACAACACCCCCAACTCTGAGTCTCAGAGTCGGTGTGTTAATGCTCTTCATTAACTGATGAGATTTTGGAGGCCAACATTTACAAGATGGCCGAATTTGCTCCAGTCTGTACTGTACAAGCCCCCTGTGATCTCACAATTTCTAGCCTGGCGAGCCAGAATCAATTTATCGTCCATGCATCGCACATGATTAGAACGATCATTGGGTCTGTTAAAACCAGGGTCGAGAAATGTGTCAAAAAGTGTGTCAATCAAATCGTATTATCCAGTCACAGCTCAGTAGGTGCGACAAGCGATGTGGAGGCGTGACAACTCCGCCTACATCTCGCTTCGCTCATACCAAACTCCACCCACGTCTCGATTTGATTGGTCAGCCCATGTACGGGCGACGTCTGCCTGATTTGCCCAGATCCAATGTACCGTCTAGAGGCATGCAGTGCGTGGACAATTTGTTGGTTCTGGCTCACCAGGCTACATGATTTCCTACAAAAAGCATGACTCTACAACATTTCGGGTTTATTGATGTTTCTACCACCTTTTGGGGATATCCCTTTTAGCAGTTGGCACAGACTACATACTTCTAGTTAGTCACGCCTACATTTCCACAACCCTTCCTTTTACTGTTCACATCCATTATAGGTTACTTCTGGGGCTGTTCTTGCTACACCATAATTTGATTGACGGAGACGACTTTTAGCTATTTCTCTCTGTAAAACCATGTGCTGTGATGATGTTCTACTCTGATTGGCTGAAAGCCTGAGTTCATGTTTTCGATATATCAATGTGCTTCTTCCTGAATAAATCAGAACGAACAAACTACCCAGCGTTCTGGATGCGCCTTCAACCTGTGTAGCGTCCTTCGTTCTCCGCAGACTAGATAGATGGTTTAACAGCTGGTATTGAAAGATGGCCTTTCTTTGGGAAGATATGGCTATAAATTCTTTATTATTACTTGTCATCTCTCTGACGCACATATGAAGAAGATAATTTGATCAGTTCATATATTAAAGAATCAAACGCCATTGAGAACTTCCTAACTTTTCAGACAAACTTAACACTGGAATATGTTCCCGCCACCAGCACGGACTCGTATATCGAGGTGCTGGACGGCTCGCGTGTGCATCCAGAGACCTACGAGTGGGCGCGGAAAATGGCCGTGGACGCGTTGGAGTATGATGAGTCGGCCGAGGATGCCAATCCAGCCGGCGCTCTAGAGGAAATCCTGGAGAACCCGGAGCGACTCAAAGACCTGGACCTTGACGCCTTCGCTGAGGAGCTGGAAAGACAGGTACACAGTTGCAGTGTTTATATACCACAGAGGTGACGGGTTAGCCTGACGAGCCAGAACCAACGCATCGCACGCTATTAGAACGATCATTGGGTCGTAAAACCAGGGTTGAAAAAACGTGTCAATCAAATCGTGTTATCCAGTCACAGCATGGGATAAGCGGTGTGGAAGCCCACGTCTCGCGTCGCCCTTACCAAACTCGGTCCACGCCTTGCGTCGCCCGTACCAAACTCCACCCACGTTTTGTCCAGACCCAATGTACCCTCTAGCGATGTGCATTGCGTGGACAATTTGTTGTTTCTGGCTCGCCAGTCTAGTGGCGTGTAGGGCTCGGCCGTTCTTCGTGGCCCAAAGTGGCGCAATATACAGTATGATCGCAATCTTCTACCCAACCCTTACACAGTGTTGTTGTTGCGATTACTTGAATCACCACACATACAACAATAGCTACTGCCACTGGTCTTGTTGGGTGTCTTGCTGTGCTATCAAATAAATACATTATTAGAAGCATTTTCTGGGTCAAGTCACTAGAAATCTGTTTAAACTTTTTGTTTCCTGTGATAGTAATAGCCATTCCTTCAGCATCAGGATCAAAAAGCTTAGCTAATGCTTAGCCAATACCGCAATGTATCAATTAAACATAAGGAGAAAAATATGTACGTAAAACCATGTAATCCCTGTGGCGCAGTGGGCTAGACCGTTGCTGCTACTGCCAGCTCCATTCATAGTCCCACGCAGTGCCGTGAGATTGCTTCCCCTCACGGTCGTATACTGCACGTTCACTCGACCCCACTCTCTCATCCCCTTTGATAACTGAAGTCATTTTTTTTTTCAGTGCAATCGCCATTTTCTTGCCGAAAACTGTATAAAAAGTTTCCCCAGTGACATCACAACTATCCACAATGCAAATTCTTGATCTTTATCTAACATTTTGAGGATAGTATTCATTCACGGTTGCTTCCATGGTGCAAGTGATTTAAAAATGATTTACTATTACTTAGTTGAAGAGTATTTTATATTTGTGATATCATACATGAGTATTTGCCTGAGGGGCTATAAGTTGGAGCTAATCATGGCGATTAACAACTCCACTGAACTACAGGGCTACGGCAACAAAGGTATCACACTGTACGACATCCGTGCGGAGCTCAGCTGTCGCTACAAGGACTTGCGGGTGACCTACCGTCCGCCTAACACAGAGGAAGTCTTCAACCTGCTCACCAAGGAAACTCCTGAGACCTTCTATATAGGTACATACTTTATTATTGTTTTTGTGAGTACATTTTTTCTGGTGTCAGCGCCGTTTTCAATCTTTATTGGATAGGATTAGCCGGAAACTGGGTTGAAAAGATCGGACACTGTGTTTGGACGCTGTGATCGGAACCACTGTGTCGTTACTATGAATGGTGGCGCGTTGGTGCATCTAAGAACTTGTCCAACGGCCCTGTTGGACAAGTTGGCAATCCCACGCCTGTGACCGCAGCGGCGTGGGATTGCTTCTCTTCACGGTCATGTGCCACTTGTACTCTAGTCCACGCTCTCTCGTGCCCCTTTCACCATAATAATTATGGCGGCACCGTGGTGCAATGGTTAGCATTGCCATCTCACAGCTAGAAGGTCCTGGGTTCGAATCCCAATCTGGATAGGTCCTTTCGGTGTGGAGATTACATGTTCTCCCTGTGTCTGCGTGGGTTTCCTCCGGACACTCCGGTTTCCCCCACCACCAAAAACATGTTCTAGTTAATCTGCTCCAGCCAGTGCCCCTGGCCAAGGCACTGGCTCACAATCTGGAGTTGGCCCCCGGGCGCTGCGCACATAGCTGCCCACCGCTCCTCAGGGATGGGTTAAATGCGGAGGAAGAATTTCACTGTACATGTATGTACATAAATGAAACATGAAATAAAGTATCTTTATCTTCATAATAAAATAAGAAAAGGGCACTGAAAAATTATGATTATAATCATGATGATATCAATGTTATTGTCTAAGGCAGAAATGCAACCCATATACTAGTATTTATTCATACATAATTAATAAGGCTGAATGATAAATCACAATAGTTGAACTGTGGCGGGAACACCACAAGGGATGCACCACAGTTTATCCTTTGCCAGCAAAAGTACTGCATTTTGGCGCCTCCTTCTCATACATACACATTGAGCCGGCAGCTTCACTGTAAACATTCCTCCTCATCTTGTTAGTGAATTGGAAGGAGTGTGTTGTTGTCAAAAAAGCAAAGACACATGCTTAGTCTTATGTTCGTTTTACTAATAAAGTGCAGTTAAAAATATCTATTTGTAGCTACCCACCCCCTCATGAACAAAAGAAAAACAGCCATGACAAAACCACAATATATCGCAATGGTGGAGAAACCGCAATTCTTTATTTGGAGCATAACCGTAATGATACAAATGATACAAACTTAATAATACAAACTTAATTATATCTTTAACACCACTACCACAACCTGCGTTGGTAAATCAGATCATAGCATTTTGGTTATTCTTTTATATAACTGTCAAATTTTCCTGTGCTTCCCCACTCAGGGAAACTCATCACCAGCACTGTAACGGGCATCGCTCACCGGCGTCCCCAGGGGGAGAGCTACGACCAGGCCATCAGGAACGACGCCACGGGGCTGTGGCAGTGTCCATTCTGTCAGAAGGACAACTTCCCAGAGCTCAGCGAGGTCGGTGAAGCATGTGGATCAACTACAGAAAACGTACAACACTGTGGTAGCCCGGAACCAACGAATCATTGGGTCTGGTAAAACAAGTCTAAAAACATGTCAAAAAAGTGTCAATTTACCTTCTAGCGGTGTGTGATGCATGGACGAATTGGGCTGTTGCGCGGTGACCTCACGGCTTGGCGGCGGCAGACATTTCGCTGGTATCATCGCAGTCAGACGAACAGGCAGCAAGCAATATTTGCTAAATATTGTCTTTTAAAAGTGTTCTATTATTGATTTATCCATGGTAATATGCTGCCTATTCCAAATACTAAGCAGTGGTTGTACTGTGATTAGCAACAAACACCTTTTGTTGTCGGCAGGTGTGGAACCACTTCGACAGCGGCTCTTGTCCCGGCCAGGCCATCGGGGTGCGCAGCCGGTTGGACAACGGAGTACAGGGCTTCATCCCCACCAAGTTCCTTAGTGACAAGGTGGTGAAACACCCGGAGGAGAGGGTCAGGGTGAGTCAATCCTCCATGTGTCTGGAGTAGAGATGACCCCATGGACCGGGCTGATGACCTGCCGGAAAATTTTATTATAAGTGAATTCGGACACGTTGTGGTTCAAGCACTAAAAAATTAAATAATATTCCAAAGGTTAATGCAGATGACAGACGGGTTCGATTTTGAAAATGGATAGTGGGTGGATACATTTTTTGCAGCAGTTGCGGAGGAAAAAATGTGTAATTCGCACATTCCTAGTGTCGTGGTGCAGTTTGACTTTCAGACTTTGCTATTCACAAATATGTATGTATTCGGAAGAAAGTGCATTTCAGCTGGCCGGCCAAAATGCCAGCCCCCTGTATTTAGCGCATAAACTAGTCTATAAAATGCAACAAAAAAAAATAGTATGCTCTTATTGCATTGAATAGTTGTTGTTATTGCAATTATGGGATGAGGACATCTTTCCATTAAATATGTGCTGATATCCAAATCCGTCCCATGTTGTGGGATTGTCTTCAGACCTGGGGCACTTGATGATTGTCCTCCTCCCCACAGGTGGGAATGACCGTGCACTGCCGCATCATGAAGATCGACATTGAGAAGTTCAGCGTGGACCTCACCTGTCGCACGTCCGACCTCAGCGACAAGGGCAACGAGTGGAAGCTTCCTAAAGACACTTACTACGACTTTGACGCCGAGGCAGAGGACCAGCGCCTGGACGAGGAGCTCAAGAAGAAACAGCAGAGAACACGTAAGAGCACAATCTTTGAATATTATTCCTACATGCACTGCAACACTCCACTGGCTCACTATCCACACCATGCTTCTTCCTCAAGTCTCCTCACTGCTCCTTCTGCCCTCCTCGGCACCTATGGGAGTAGAGCCTTCAGCCACTCGGCTCCTCAGCTCTGGAATACCCAGTGTTGCAATGACACTGCTCGTGGGAAGGAACTATTTCTTAGTCTAGAGGTCTTGTTATGCAGGGCTCTGTTGCACCTAAACCTGCACGATAAATTGATTTGAAATCGATTATTTGTTCGGACGATGTGAAATACAGCGAAATCGATTTACCCATCACCCAGCGAATTTACGGTCGGCCCTCGTCTTTTGCTCTCGGACACGCCCCCATACACACACACACACACACACACAAGTTACTTTGGCTGCGGTCTCTGCTGGCAGCGCTGAACTAGTACTCTAGCGAAAAGGCACCTGTCGGAAATGTTTGGTAATTGCAGGTTAGAAACCAACGTAGAAAGAAGCGTTTATTAAAAAAATATATATATAATCGAAATCGAATCTAAAAATCGTAATTTGGGTAGGTAAATCGACGATTTTCATTTTTTCCAAAATCGTGCAGCCCTAGTTGCACTTTCCCGAGGGGAGGTGCTGCGCAGGGGATGGAGGGGTCCAGTTCAATGTTTCTGGCCCGGCGCTGACCATTTCTCTGCCATTCTGACAACCCTCTTGCCCATGGACTTGTTTTTCCCATGGTTCTCATACAAAGTACACTTTGGCCTCAAGACCTTTCAGTCTTCATCCCTCTACCAAGGTTATAGGGGGATACGTTGCATCGCAAAGGCGTCCGCAGCCTAAGCAGAAGCTACGTCATACGCAGCGTAGGCTGCGTCTGCAGGGAGTGAAGGCTGCGTCTGCAGGGAGTGAAGGCTGCGTCTGCAGGGAGTGGAGGTTGCGTCTGCAGGGAGTGGAGGTTGCGTCACATATGCGTTTGCAGGGAGTGGAGGCTGCGTCACATATGCGTTATTATTATTATTATGCAACGTGCATTAATTATGCGGCCTTGCTAATTGACACATTATCTGCGTAATGGCCCTGTGAACAGCGACATTATTATTATTATTATTATAAACGGGAGACCGCTCCATGCGCGCGTAACGGCCCCGGACCGCCAGCGTGGGGCAACCGGCACGTAGCCGCTCCATGCGCGCGTAACGGCTGCACACAAGCCGGAGCCCCGCGATAATACAGGGCGCATTCACAGCAGCAGTAT
>OMKY01246250.1:0-24028 GCA_900302395.1 Bregmaceros cantori | reverse complement strand
CCCAAAAATAAAAATTGCGGTTTTTCCACCTTTGCGATTAATTGCGGTTTTTATTATTTATTATTTTATTTTTTTTAATTAGAATTAATAATTCATATAGCAAACATAGCAACATATTTTCAGAGGCAGGTAGCAGGTGCAGTAGCATCGAGTTGGCTAACATTTTTGAGGAAGTAAAATATATATATTAAAATAATCTATTATAAATGAAAAAAGCAGCAATATTCTCATCAAATTCTTCCAGACCTATGTTACTAAAAATTTTTGCAAACTATAATAAAGAAGTATATGAAAAAGAAAAGTAAGTTGAATCAAATAAAATACATTTCAAATACATACCATATGCTCAATATGAACTAACAAGCCCCCTCCCCACACACAGACACAACATCTTATGTTATTAATACAGCATAATAAACTGAACAACAATAATATTAGCCAACTGGATATTTTGCAGTTCGTTGCCTTGCTGTACAATTAACGAAGGGTTCGTATTCATTCTTTAGAACAGAGCGCGTCAGCTCTGTGTACCGCAGACTGTCGCGCTACTCTCCGTTGTGTATCACTATCAGGCTGGAAGCGCAGAAACTGACAGAGTGGCCGCATTGCGTGTGAAATAGCAGCGAAGCCAGCGTATCCGTAAACACTATCAGCTTCCTCCATGCGAACCGGCGTCGTTAAACTTCCAGACGTGTCAGCAACTCTCGCTATCTATCACTCTTTTAAATGTTTGAATTTTTATTATCAAAGGTTTACGAAGCCGTGCACAGAGACGGAGAGAGAGATAATGAGACAGAGAGATGGAGAAAGAGAGAGACCGGCGGCGAGGGTTGGACGCGGCCGTCGTCAACATGTTTAACAAAACGAACGAACGCACAAGCAAGGCAGCAACACACACACACACATTAAGTGCGGCGATGCACTTAAAGGCACAGCGTGCATGGGGATTTTTTTTTAAGACGGGAGACAAGAAGCTCCGATTAAAACCGCAACCCTCGCGGTCTATTACCGCGAGGGGGCACTCCGCGGTTAACCTACTTTTGCGGTTTATCGTTCAGCCTTAATAAAGATGTTTATCGTCATCTAAATATCCCCCACATTGTGTAGATCATTTTGCATGAGGAGTCAACCAGTCCTAAATGTGCCTAAGTGTGCACTGGTGGTTACGAGTGTAATGAAATTGTTATGTCGCATGCTTTTATATTGGTTTGGAGTATTTGTTTGTTCAGAGGTTATGCACTAAAACTGACCTACACAACATTCATGCACTTGTGAATTCAAATGATTTGTTCTAACCCAATTCAAATTGCAAAGCCTTTTTTTTCAGAGTTTTTTTTTTACACCCTTTTCCAGAAAAGATCATTCTACATAGACGATCATCACAAAGTCATCACAGTGAGTGGAAGGATACGAACAATGTGTTACAAAACTAAACTAAAGGTCCTTTATGCCGTGCGTCGCAGTAGCTCAGTATGTTAAGACGGTACACTACAAAACTCACATATGTGGGGAGTCGTGAGTTATACTGTACAATGTATCTAATCTTATGATTGTTGTTCTTCATGAGTTTATTATTCTGTTCTCAACCTTGCTGAATGAATGCCAATAAAGTCTAACCCATAGAGTTTCTATCTCTCCACTAAGGGTGTAACGAGTAGTCGACTATTGGATTGTTAATCGATTAGTCGAAATTAATCATCAAAATCAAAAATTGACAACGCAATGCAATAATTGATAGTCGCCGATGAATTTAATCATCATTATTGTCAGTAGTTTTTTTGCTGACAGCACCGCCTACTGGTCTACACAAACGTGATGTTACTTGATCATTTATGAAAATCCAAAATATGATTAATACTATTCAACATTATTGATTAAAAAAGAATATGAAGAAAACAGAATATGAAGAAAACAATCAAAATATTATGATATAAATTGATTGTTATGAGTTTGTGTTTGAACAAGTAAGGAAATTATTGTGCACTACATTTGTTGGTTAACGTGAAACAAAATTGTTTGTGACACAAAAAAGTTCTGTGTCACTGTTAAAATGTCCTTTTTTTTTTTAAAGAAAGATATATAACCGACTAGTCGTCAACTAATCGACTATAACAAATAATCGTTAGTTGCAGCCCTACTCTCGACACTTTTCATTGAGTTCCACATTTCAAGGGGAAAACTGAAAAGTGCCTCGGGGAATGTGTCAAAGCTTAGGCAAATGAAGGTTTGAGAAGTAAAAAGCAGTGAGAAGGAAACTGTTGGTTCTATGACTGCTAGGTAGCTAGGGGGCTAGCTGCTGACGAAGGCAGAGGAACAAGAAGGAAGCGCGGGGAATTAACTGCCACATACTTGCTTAAAAATAAACTTTGGAGGCTTTCCGAGAACCCCTTCCCACCCACCCCTGTACCGCACACAATCATACACACACACCCACGCAGATGCACACACACACGCACACCATTACACTGACTGAAAATGTGTGCACAAACACTCATACATATACAGACACATACAGACACACACACAGCTGTGCAGAGTTTTCCAGTGCTATCCGGTCCTCTTGGGCATTCATTCAGTCCACCCACTCATCTGGGCTCGGACCATTACCCAACACCCCCCTCCCTCCACACACCCGGCCCCACCCCCATCTCCTTCCATATCAATCTTTTGAGATACAATGTTTTGGCATAATGATACTATATTTTGTGAGGTGTGTGTATATGAGCGTGCTTGCACGTCATACTCGCTGTGTGTATTGCTCGACCGCTATGTTTACACAAATGGCTAAGATAAAAACATCAGGGGTCTGTCTTGCTGCACGTACGCTGCAATGATGATAAAAAGTTTTGCACGCTCTAAATCTGATCCGGTCACCCCTGTAGAGAGTGAACCCACTGTGTCACGACCAATGGGAGAAAGAGTTCTGCGTCATTGGAAAGACGCGGTTTTATTTATGAATACGTGTGAGCGGTTGACAAGATAATGCAACACATTTAATGGTTTGACGATGCAACGATTCTGTCCAGTGGATTGAGGTTCCAGTTATTATTTCTCCTGAAGAACCCCTTGGAGTGGTCTAAAGTATATCAAAATATGAATTTGTTTTAGTTGCACATTGCATATGCAATAGGTTTCCGGCGGGGTCTTAAAAAGTCTTGAATTCAGAAACTAAAATTGTACTTCTTAAATAAACACCCGCATTTTCACCGCATATTTTAAATGCAATCTCAAGTATACAGTTAGATTACAGCTAGTTCAAGAAGTGTGCATAAAAATGTGCATTGCTGTTTGTTTTATCTGCATGCTAAAACGCTAATAAGCTTGGTGTGTCCAATACTGCGTCAGCATCTATCGCCTAAATGTTTTTCTAAAATGCTCTAAAGTTCTACATTTTAACTTGGTAATTCCTGCAAGACCCCTGGCGCAAGCGATAAACAAAGATGGAATTTGGGTCGGACGCAGTAGACACTCTGAACATGGTAACATCAAAGTAAGTGACACTGTAGCTAGGAATGACCTCTTAGGAGGTTGTCATCAATGTCATGGGTGCCAGACAAGGCACTACAGACTACAGTGAGGCCGTTTCTATCTCTTCAACGTAACATTCTTTGAGAGTATACAATGTTGCACTTTGTCTTGAGAGTTCAACATCACCTGGTAATATACCCAGAGTCTAGTAGTCTTACACTAGGTTTCCACCGCAGAATTGCTTGCCAACAGATGTTACCGTGGTAAAAACTGTGATGATCTTTTGTGTATGTTTTGAGGGCCGTTCCTGCGCTACCTGCGTGCTGTCCCAGCACCTTAACATTCTAAAAGACGATTCACAGAAATCTTACACACACAAATGTGCGCACACAAGGCCGCTGCTGTAAAAACATTTGAATACATTTATATTTAGCCAGGGCTCTGTACACAGTACATTTTTCAGTGTTAAATATGCACTGTCAAAGTTCATTGACTCTTGCAGAGTTATTACAACAACAGAGAGAGTTGAATATTTACTAGTGTTGGTGTTAATTTGCAGAGTGACAAGGTGATGTGTCAATTAAACTCTACAAATTCCCGCCGAGCTCGTCCTCTCTCAAACTTTAAAGACCGCCATTTTCATTGCTTCGTAACTCATGCGGCACCCGAGCCTTACGGCGAAGCGAGTTTCGGCTCTGACCCCAGGGGTTTGGGTTGCAGTAGCGCTGCCGATGTGCCGTGTCGGCGGCCATCGCGGCCTTTGTCCGCTCGGATGCAGACGCCCGTCCCTTCACAGATGTAACCAGTGTTCATTTTTTACTCAATTTCAAGTTAATTTTAAGAAGAGTTAAACACGATGGAAAGAGTTAATTAAACACCAAATCTGATAAGGACCAAATACACTCGGACACAGTGTGAAATTTATCTCTAAGTGTTGATTTAACACTACAACATTTTACTGTGTAGTACTAGCCTTGTAAGGAGGATGGAAGGAAGGTGAAGAGATGGGATCTACATGCCTGTTGAACAGTTGCGTGTGTCTATCAGGTCCTTCCTATTCAGCAAGGAGGGGAACCCCAACAAGCGCAACGTGCACAACCAGACTTGCCTCCACCTACTGTGCCAAGGGCCGCAGATTCTGCTGCTGCCAGAGGGGGCGCTCTCCCCCCGACTGGCCCGGCCCCACAGAGACGAGCAGCGTCGCACAGAAAGTTTGCAGGTTCGTTCATAGCCAGATCATTTTGGAGTTGATGTATTCATTGCAAGATTGCATTTTTTTTCTCTGTTGATTTTTTTTAAGCCGCTGAGGTTGACCGTTTGGTCATTAATTAAAATATAAAATATTGGTTTATGTCATAGAAATGTGTATCATTAATTCACAATAATATTAGCGTCCTAGTGAATAGAATTCGGTAATAACTCATTGATCTTACTGAAATATCCTTATCCTTAGTTAAATGTTCCTTTGATTTTCAAGTCA
Source organism: Bregmaceros cantori (assembly GCA_900302395.1). Classification (NCBI taxonomy): domain Eukaryota; kingdom Metazoa; phylum Chordata; class Actinopteri; order Gadiformes; family Bregmacerotidae; genus Bregmaceros; species Bregmaceros cantori. The sequence continues at coordinate 19,080 of OMKY01246250.1, read as the reverse complement.
CACTATTTTCTTAAATGTGTTTACCATGTAGACATCAGAACAGGAATTAAATCTGTATTGGCTTTGTTCGGTATAACCCTCTAAGCAAGTGAATCATACCGTATTGTGGTGTAGTTTAGTAGAGGAAATGAATATTGTGTAATATTCATTAGTAGAGGAAGGCGAAACCGAAACACTGGAGTGTTCTTGTATTTGGCTTCTAATTCAATAACTGATTTTCATTGATTATTCCCATTGCAGCTCTACTATAAACATGTATACATGTATGTATAAACCAGTAATTATATATATTTAGATTTGGTGCAGTTAGCCTCACAGATAGTGGAGACGACTACACAAAACCTCGCATGGCTAGGCGTGCACCTTGTTTTAACTTGTTTTAACTAGGTTTTAACTAGAAATATATGTATATATGTTCTCCTTCCACGGACAGTTCTACTAAGCCTGTTATGTACAATCATCCCATGTTGAAACATTTAATGGCTCTGTACTGTCTATCCTAAAATAAAATTAATTCATCCATTCATTCATTCATAAACCTGTATGTATGTCCCACCAGATGATCCTGAGCTGGACAGGAGCCCGTCTGGGCCGGGGTCAGTATGAGAGGGCCAACCTAGACGCCACAGACAACCATCACAGCAGCTGTCTGCACTACGCTGCTGCTGCTGGCATGAAGGCCTGCGTGGAGGTGAGAGGCAGCCATGGAAATATTAGTTTGACTGTCAATAGCCCCGTTCACATGGACACTTTTTTTGGATCTTATTAAATTAATTAGGAACAAATATAATATGCTTCAGCTGTATATATGAACTTACCATTATATTCAGATTCCTCATGAAACAGGCTACAGACTAGAGGTTGCCTTCGCGGGGTCGCAGCTCCCCCCCCACTCCACCCTACACCCCTCCTAGCAGACCCGGGCTGTGCGGTGCGAGTCAGCTGCTGGCGGAACGCAGCTTTCTCTCTCGCGCACTTCTTTGCTGCTTCGGGACGGTCTGTGCGGTGGATGGGGCGCACCGAGCGGTGGCTCCAGTCGAGCATCGCGTGGGGCTGGCCGCAGTGCCATGCGCGCCATCGATTGTCCGTATACATGGACACCTGACGTATAAGCGGATTATCGACCAGCGTAGACCACTTCTTTTAATCCGCTTGAAGCGGATCCGTGGAGATGTATAAATGAGCACTTTTGAATCGGATCCACCTATAAGTGGATTATATTTAGGCTTTTTAGTCCCATGTAAATGGGGATAATGTTTCAGAAATATTCTGTGCGTTTGTCCTTGACATATTGTTCAACACTTTCAGAGCGAACCATTTTTTAAATGCATTTTTTTGGCCCATTCGGACCATTTTTAGCTTTATTCAGCATTCAAACTGTATCTAAAGAAGAGGATCTCTACTTCATACGAAAAAGTGTGAGCGGGGTTCGAATCCCATCCTGCCCAGGTTCGTTCTATGTGGAATTTACATGATCTTGCTGTGTCTGCGTGGGTTGCCTTCGGGCACCATCAAAAAGCATGTTCTATTTAACCTGCTCCAGTCAGTGTCCCTGGCCAAGGCACTGGCTTAGAATCTGGAGTTGGACCCCGGGCGCTGCCTTTTGGCTGCCCACCACTCCTCATGGATGGGTTAAATGCGGAGGAAGATTTTCACTGTACATGTATTTATCTGTGACTTATACAGTACCGCTTAATTAGCACTAAACGCTAATCTACGTCCTGGTTTAGCTCTAACTACCTGCCTATGTTTTTAGCTTCTTGTCCAGAATCAGGCTGACCTGTTTGTGGAGGATGAAGACAACCTGACTCCATGTGACCATGCTGAGCGCCAGCAACACACCGAACTGGCCCTCAGCCTCGAGTCCCAGATGGTGTTTTCCACCGCAGCACCGTCCTCTGGTGCAGACACGCACCCAGACACCGGACTCATACCTAAGAAAGAAGTGAGAACACACACATTTGGTTGTTGTCATATCTCTGAAATGTGCCATGTAATAACTTACCTCCCCAGGGGAGTCCGTGGAGAAATTACATTTCAAACCGGGGGTCTGCAAAAAGTCTGACTATGTTGATTTACCTGCATATCTGCCACAGGTTGCAGTAAGTGAATTTTACAAGAAATGAAACTACACTGGCAGAGTTTCATTCTTAACTAGCACCAAGAGAAACACATTTTTCCACCAGTTTAAATGAGTTACTATGCATTTTTCCACAGCATTCCAAATATTACTGCAATATTATCAATTTCTAGATACCAAAAATTGGCGGTATCCCTTAAAATGAACAATTAATTTAAGCCAGGAAAAGGGTTCCTTGGGGTGAAAAAGGTTAAGAACCCCTGCTCTAGGGTAGGTTCAGGAACTGATTAGATTTTGGAGACCAGCACTTTCAAAATCCACCCGGTCAGAAGTTCTGGACCAAATGAAAATGTTGGCCTTTGAAATTGAATCTGTTCATGAACCTACCCTAGATCATTAACACAAAGAGCATTAACACAATCCGGGACAAATCTATCCATCCGTTCAAAAGTTATCACATTAACACAAAGGATCTGTGAGTCTGTGTATAATAGTGTAATGGTGTGCGGTGCGGTCGTGCACACAAAACCTATATCTCTGCTCTGAGTATAGGAGATATACTTTGAGACACAGTTCATAGTCTAGAGACAAGTAACTGCATTTAAGGTATGAATGACAATAAACCTCTGATACCCTGTGCTTTTCGACCTCACTATTTGTTCTCTGTTTCTGCTGCCACCTAACTTCACGCCACCATTGTCCTCCTGCGTGCTTCCTTCCAGCCCTACGAAGGCCTGAAGATGCAGGACCTACGGCGCCTGAAGGACATGCTGATCGTGGAGACGGCAGATATGCTGCAGGCCCCGCTCTTCACTGCCGAGGCCCTACTCCGAGCACATGGTATGCTGGGAACTAGAGAAGTTCAGCAAGCAATTCCGGCAAAATCAGAGATGAGGATGGGTTCCAGTGTTGGTCACTGTGCTGTGTTTTGAACAGTTTTTGAACACGTCTTTTCAGTGGGAGCACACGCCCGACTGCAGTAATGTGCAGCATTGACCTCTGAACACTCATGCGGCATATGTCTTCTTGTACTGATAAATGATAACTATTTGGGAACTTGTAATGGTCTACCGTGTCCTGTAGTAAGGCACGCCAGGCTACTGAGCCCTTAACCTGCTACTGTACCACTGGAGTGTCTACTGTGTCCGAACCCTAATTCCATGTTTTTATTGCTTGCATTTTGATTGTGGCAAATTAAAGCTCATTCTGATTCTGATTAATTAATTAATGATAAATATCCCAGGGCAACATGGGCGGATTTAGTGAAAAATCAAAATATTTTATATAGTTTTTATTCATTTGATATGGACATTACATGAGACATTGGAGTGTTTACAGCAGCTGTCTCTAGGTTTAGCTCTGTTGATATAGTTTTAAATCTTTATGTGTATTTGGACAGATTGGGATCGTGAAAAGCTTCTGGAGGCCTGGATGTGCGACGCTGAAGGCTGCTGTCAGCGGTCAGGTGTGACCATGCCTACCCCGCCGCCCAGTGGATACAACGCTTGGGACACACTACCTTCCCCTCGGACACCTCGCACCCCGCGCTCCCCACTCACGCTCACCCTGACTTCACCCACCGACAGCTGCCTCACTCCGGGAGAGGAGGCCTTGACCACGGTGAGAAGATTCCATCGGTCTTATTTAGGCCTCAGACAATTTACGACCATATCGTAATTTGCGTTCATGAGGCGACACAATTTGCTAATCATCAAAATTGTCACCCGATTCAGAGAAGCGGATCCGACTGAGGTGGAATTCAATACATTTCGAATCGGATGGAAAGAGATACACCGACTGTGTGTATAGAACACAGCCGTGGCTGTCTGCTGCATTTCAGGACGCAGCCGTGTGCGGACTGCGGGGTGTATAGGCAGTCGAGTGAGCCGGCAGAAGTAGGCGATCACGATCATATCGTACATTGCGCATTTTGGGCCACGATGATCGTGCCATGAGATTTCATGGTTGTCCTAGCCCTAGTCTTGGTCTTCTGTCCAAAAATTCATACTGAAATATGTTCTTCCCTTATCGATACATACCCATCTTGCTTCGATGCTTTTCCTTGCAGCGGTACTTTGTTAGTATAGTTTAGCCCCTTGAACCCAAACTGGGTTGAAATAATCACTTCCACATTTTTCTGCCCACTGGGATTCTGCACCGTATGTTAATTTTCAGTGCCTTGGACAGAAGTCTTCTACCCGATCCCTTAGCATAAACTCCTCAAGGCATGCTGACGGTTGCCATTGGCTGTGTCTGAAATCGCTCCCTATCCCCCATATAGTGCACTTCTCGATGTACCCTATATAGTGCACTGAAAGTATCCCACAATGCACCACGAAAAGTAGTGATCATCGATGTACCCTAGACCAAGCAATATGACCCATAATGCACTGCGAAACATTTTAAAAATTACATAAACTACAAAAATATGGCACGGCGGAAGTAAATAGCGACCGACCATGGCAAATATTTGTAAATTTAAGTATTTTTGACTTTGTGATGATTGTTCAATCATAATTATATATTTTATAATTATATAAATTATAATACTTTTGACGGCTCAAACTCTATTGTCCGAAATCTCGTCCGTTGCTGTTGAGTGCACTATAAGTCAGTGCACTATATTGGGAGTAGAGATAGGGGATAGGGAACGATTTTGACAAAGCCATTGAGAAATGCTCCAAATGTAACCTTTAACTTTTAAGTCAACATATTGCCAACTGCCACGATTAGCACAATGTTAATATGTATGTATGTGTTGCAGTGTGGGATCTGCCTGTGTTCCATCTCCGTGTTTGAGGACCCTGTGGACATGTCCTGTGGCCACGAATTCTGTCGAGGTTGCTGGGAAGAGTAAGGCTCTTACTCCTTTATCATTATGTAACATTCATGTTATGGAGGAGCTTGATCGATCATCATTGATGATATTATATGTTTAGATAGGTCGATGAGATTGTGTTTTGTAAAATATCTTTAAATACCTTCCACAGTTTCGCCAGTTTGCAGTAGGTCCAGAGAATATTATGTTGACTTTCATATTTCTATATCTAAAATATATCTTCCTAATACTAGTATTTGCATTTGTCAAGGTAATAATAAGATCATTGATTGGTTTGGGCCCTTATCAGAATTGACAATTGAACACTCTTAGATTAAACTACAGGCAGACCTTTCTTCTGCAATATTACAATATTACCGGAAAATGTGGGGGTGATACTGAGGTTTTTTTTTTTTTTTGTACAAAATGTCAACAAAGTCACAAAATAACGGAAGAAGAAGAGCATACACTTGCGGAGTTGACACATCGTAAATGTAAAGATAAACATGTGCCAAGTCCTGGTCACAGGGACAAACAAAAAGTCCAAAACACAAATAAAGAAGGCTCGACTACGGATACGGGTACGGATGGAGCATTTCACACGTTCTCTCCGTCGATTCACGTACGTAAATTGACACAGATCTGGGGACCTTGTGTTTATGAGCGAATGGATGAAACGGATCAACACTACTGGAGAAGAGGAGTATACTCTTGCGTAGAGTTGTTGCACACGGTAAAATAAAAGACGCTTGGAGGTATGAATGCGCCAACATACGGATGGACCTTTGGTCAGAGACTCAGAGTACAGAGACGTGCACCGACTACACTGACTACGCTCACCGAGTCGTGGTGTTGCTGTGTTGATGTGCCGTCAACGTTCACCACTTGTTACAGATTCCTGAACATCAAGATCCAGGAGGGCGACCACAACATAGTGTGTCCAGCATACGGCTGCTACCAACTGGTCCCTGTTCAGGTCATTGAAAGCATCGTGTCCCGCGAGATGGACCAGCGATACCTGCAGTTTGACATCAAGGTACTTGCTACAATGGTTGCATGAATCAGTTAATGAAATACAGTGGAAACCGCTTATAGTGATCACGGATATAATGACCATCCGCTTATATTGATCAAAAGGCTTAGGACGGGGGGTTCACGTTGGCCGAGTGGTTATGGACAGCGCACCTAACGCGACCCCATTCATGTTAGTGGCGCTGTGTCTACCGCAGTGTCGCAAGTTCGACTACGCTCGTCGACTTGTCTACAATGTCTACCCCCGATCTCTTCAACCCAGTTTCCGACTAATCCTATCCAATAAAGATGGAAAAACATAACTTGGGACGGAATCGCTCCCTTACAAACGCTGTTTAAATAATTTGGTTATGGTAATCAAGAAATCCACTTACAGTGCTCATTTTATTTGCCATTTTATGAATGTAAACATGGGCGAAAATCATTTTAAAATTACGAGTAGTTACATGTTGCTGTATACACATATACAGTACAAACATTGCCACGATGCCACGTTCCTTTAAGCTACAAGTTGGCTCCTCCGAGATGATGCGGCCACCCCACTGGTCCGCACGTGGTCACGGTGTTCTACACGCAGCGTCGCGAGCATAGACTGGTCGTCTTGGACGCACTACGCGTTATGAAGGATTTTTTTGATGCCGTTATGTTCTATGTTGTTATACCGTTGGCACAGCAGAGCCGATGCTCCACATAATAGGCCTAAGTAAGTTTACATAGCCTTCCAGAGTTATGTCTGCGCAGAACGCAGTACTGTATACTGTACAAACTTGCACAATACTTTAATACAATTCAGTAAATGCGTAAGCTATTTTTCTCATTGAAAAAAGATACAAATGGAATTAAGATAATATTCCACATTAAAAAAAGAGAAAAAAATGTAATTTCGGTTTCAGTGATCATCCGCTTATAGTGATTAAAAAATGTCATGATCAAACGTAGTCACGATAAGCGGATTCCACCATATAAGTTTGGTCGGTGGAAGGGCCAATGGTGAGTTCTATGTTTACACACTTTTTGCTAAATTTAGAAATATAAACACAATACTTGGAATGAATTTCTTCAGTCATTCTGTGTTTGCTTGGAGCTTAACATGATCTCATTACTGTATGTCAAGAGAAGTTGGTGACCATTCTTCAATTAATTCATTTCAGATTATTAGCCTCTGTAACCACTCTGCCATGCCGCCCCCCCCAGATGTGGCAGACTTCTTAAGACTAGAAGTTGTAAGCATACTTTTTTATCCCAGGGAATGGAGATTTTAATTTGTAAGATGTTATGTTCAGATACAACTTGTAGAGAATATTAAGTGGACATTTTTTCCAAGTCAATGAACACTGAAGATTTGTTATATACCTATATTGCGTCATGTGCATGGACTCACTCATATTTCAGAATGAATTTTCTGTGCGCTACACAACACTGCAAATTGTCTGAAAATGTTTGCCATTAAAAATGTTAAAGATCGAATTAGTAACTAATTATTATTCCCCTTTCTGCTCCAGGCATTTGTTGAGAACAACCCTGCCATCCGCTGGTGTCCGGCGGTTCGTTGTGAGCGAGCCGTGCGTCTGACTCGACCAGGCCCTGGAGACAGTGACCCCCACAGTTTTCCTCTGCTGCCATCGCCAGCTGTTGACTGTGGCAAGGGACACCTGTTCTGCTGGTACGGACACCCTTCCTAAGCCACCAGTTTCATACTGAAATATGTTCTTCCATGCTGTTAGCTAATAGGGCCGTTGCACAGTGATGTCATGGCTTGGTGGCGGCAGACATTATGGTGGTATCATCGCAGTCAGACACAGGCAGAGAGCGATATTTGCACAACATTGTCCGTTTAAAAGTCCTCTACTTTTTATTCATTCATGGTAATATGCTGTCAATTGCCAGCATATGGCAGCCTAACTACGTCCATTGTATTTGCCCATATATAATGGCCGTGATACCACTTAACCATACGTATGTGTATACTTCACTGTATGTGATACCACCAAAATGTCTGCCGCCATATCAGCTTAGTCAATTTAGTCTTGCACTTTGGATCAATAAGGCTCAGTTATTGCTAACAAACGGTGGAAGTAAAAACGACCAATCCCTTCCAAATTTTACCAATTTAAATCTGGTGTGTGAATTGTTACACAATCAAGCTTTGGTGACACACAATCAAATGTATCAATTTTAAATTGCTTCTATATTCACCCCTGTTTGGTTCTGTGGGTACATGCTAAGTACTGCTGCGCACCAGAGTGACACACACTGAGCCAATATATGTATAAATCAACTCGGCTAAGATCAGGGTTTCACTTTTTCAACATTTTCGGTGGTTTTCCTTTTCATTTTAATCCAATCATTAGAAATGATAGAACAATGTATTCCTGTCAAAAGACGGAAAATGGCTTTATGGAGGACGGCAAAGAGTCTCTTAAAGTCTTATCAGAGGTCAAACAGCATGTTTGGATTTACGCAAAATGTAACACTGCAAACCAGTACATGCTGCAAATGCGTTGGCTGTGTTTGCGTCATCTTTGCAACAATTACTTGGGGTGCATGATTTATTCATGACCATGTTGGAAAGTGTTAAGTCTAGACTTTTGAATGTTTCATGCAACCCCGGAAGAGATATTGAGAGAAACCATTGCCTAAAGGTTTTTGTCATCTTTTCTGAAGAAGGAAATAATTGCTCCACCATGTCTAGGTTTGCAATAAATTCCACAACAAATGCTCAATAGTTCACAAGAATGCTGTCAACTTGGCAATAATAAATAAATTGCTGCAGGCACCATTTTGAGTGCAAACTGTGTCTGCTGACCAATTTTGCTGTTTGCAGTCACAAGATCAACGCAGTAAACCTTATTCAATTGTCCACATAAATGTTCACACGCTACGCAGATTAGTAGATTAGCTCACATGGCGCTGATAAAGTTTGTACGTTGTGTAATTCACCAAACGGCCAACCAACGACGTGTATAGAGATATAAGTGCCGCATGACCCCTTGACGTACCAGCGTACCGAATTCGTAACTATTATTTTTAATTTTCTCTCTTTCTTTGTAGCTTGTACATAGTGTTGATGCACAGGAGAATGGCAAACCATCCTTGTTCAAGGAGGAGCCAGACAGCTTCCACCTCTACTAGGTGGAGCCAATTCCTTTGGTTTCTGTTGGTGTGCTTTTTTCTGTATTTAAAATAACACTGGAGAAATGTGAATAAAAAGACCTTTTGAAAGAAAGAAAAATACTGGGCTCCAAGGGAAAAGCCACATTTTCGCATTGCGGGTGACAAATGAAATGAAGCCTAGATTTGCTTTATGACAGCAGCAGTGCTGTGCTGCATGGTGAACTGTGTTGTCGACGTCCGCCCTCAGGGAATGTCTCGGGGAGGCCCACGAACCGTGTGACTGTGAGACGTGGAAGAAGTGGCTGCAGAAAGTGACCGAGATGAAACCCGAAGAGTGTGAGTCTTTTGAATTGACCTCAGTTTACTTAGAAATATTTTTAACTCTTTGTACTTCTCCCCTCTCCATAGGAGTTTTGTCACTGTTGTACATATGGTAAATAAAAAAATATTCCGGCTGCTATATACAACATTTGGTTATACACGCTCATACATACACGCATACACACACACATACACACACACACAGGAATAAATCCATTGCATAGTTAAATAATTAATTGATCAATCAATTGATTATGACAATGAGCAAATAATGGCTTTTTCCTCTGATTCATATATCTTTTCTTTGTTTTTGTTTCTTTGTTGTTTTACGTGTATTTATGTCATCGCTGTTTCAACTCGAGCAACTAAATGTAATTTCTCATTGGACCGACGGAGTGAATGCCTTCACATCAAATGGCGTGCGGTGAAAATCACAAGCTCGCACTTGCAGAGCATCGGACACACTTAAGTAGAAATAAGTTGGTAATCCTTTGTTGGCACCAGTGGCGGGCGTGGGCGAGGCCTACGAAGACGCTGCCAACTGCTTGTGGCTGCTGACCAACTCCAAGCCCTGTGCCAATTGCAAGTCTCCCATTCAGAAGAACGAGGGCTGCAACCATATGCAGTGTGCCAAGGTAAAGTGTGCCAATACCTGCACGCCAGCATATGCTTATATACCTGCTGGTAGACATACACACACATTAGCTCATCCATTCAAACTGCAGTCTAGTGATCTGTTGCAATTTGCACACTGCAAGCTTTTTTTCTAAGCTCAGGATTAGTCAGATACTGGGTTGAAGAGGTCAGGGGGAGGGTAGACATTGTAGACAAGCTAACAAAGGGAGGTGAACTCGCAGCACTGCTGGCGCTGAGGTAGACACAGCGCCATTACCTTTCACGGGGGCACGCTAGGTGTGGTGTACTGACTTGCTCAATCATTACACTATCGCGGCTTCTTTCCACATGCTGTTTCACTGCTGAACTTGGGACAGGAGCTCTTGCCACTTTCACTGGCCATGCTGCACTGTGAATGATAGTGCATGGACTAGGGCTGCAACTAACCATTATTTTAATAGTCCATTAGTTGAGGATTATTGAAACGATTAGTCGATTAATCGGTTGGATAATTTATCCTTCTAAAAATACCCCAATTTCTAACAGCAAGCGACTATTACGAGAAATTAATCCTGAAAAAACTTAATCTAGTCAAATTTGGCTCTTTTTTTACCATCTAATGTATAAAGATGAAGTTAATCTGACAACAAAGGTATTACGTGTCATTTATACCGTAATATTACCATGGTTTTCTTCATAATCATGTATTTCTTCATCAACTATGTTAATTTAATGTTTCATATTTTCTGAAATTATGAATGAACATCACATTTATGTGGTTAAAATAGGGAAACATCAGCTCAAAACTGCTAACAATAACGATTCAACTCTTTGCCGATTATCGATTTATTATATTAGTTGTCGATTAATTTTATAATCGATTAGTCACCGATTAATCGACTAATCGTTGCAGCCCTAGCATGGACCCCCTAGACTCTGGTAACTGAGGGGTTGTAGGTTCAGGTTGGTACTCTATAATGTATCTTTGTATGTCTACATAGTACTCGTAGTACGATTGAGTAATACGATTACGATGTGTAGTAGATAGAATTGCTATTACTGCTGATACTTTGCTTTGTTTTGCTTGTTTTACTGTATCATGGTGCTGTGTCCAAAGCCAAATTCCATATCTGTCCTATGTCCAACCTGCCAATAGTGTTTCTGATTGGGCCCTTTTTGTCTGGCATCATCTGTTTTTCCAACAGTGCAAGTATGACTTCTGCTGGATCTGTCTAGAGGAGTGGAAGAAGCACAACTCATCTACAGGAGGATACTATCGCTGTACACGCTATGAAGTCATACAACAGCTGGAGGAGCAGTCTAAGGAGCTTACTGGAGAGGTACCAACGTTTGAAGTCTTTTGAAGTTTTTTTTTTTTGGCAGGTTCTATTTTCTCATTTTATTGGCAGCGTTGGTGTGAGAGGGGGATGAGAGTGGGGGTCTAGCAAATGTGCAGTATTTGACCGTGAGGAGAAGCAATCTCATAGCGTTGTGTGTGCTGTGGTCCGAAGCCACTGCGGCAAGAATGTGTGAGGCTGCCTCTTGGTACCACATCTTTAACTGCTGCACCACGGGCCCAGCCCCCGTGAAGTCATTTAACATGTAGCCATGTGAACGGATGTTTTTAAACTGAATGAATGAACTTTATTTAAGGACAGGCAGTACAGAGCCAATAATCATTGCAACATGGTACATGACACAAGAGATGATGGCCATTGCAGCATGATTCATGAGACATGAAGATATAAGTTATGCAACGGGATTAGCATATTTGCTAGATTTGGCCCGGCTGTCCGCGAGCACCCTGATTAGGGCATGTTGATTGTAAGTCCACTTTGTGGGCACGTCGCTTGCGCGGCGGATACGTTCTTGGTGGGAGTGGGGGCTCGTTCGAGGCATCTGAGTGAGCCCCCCCCCCGGAGCACTGTGCAGTGATTTTTTTTTTTCAGTCTCTGTCTCGAACGCTTTAAGGGTACATTGTTGGAACTCGAGTCTTTGGCGGAGATGCTGTTGATTTAGCTTTGGTAGCATGTCCTCTGCTGCCTTGACGGAGGTAAGGCAGCTGGCAATGGTAGAATTGAGGCTGCTAAAGGCAGCGTCAGCGTTGTTTGCCGAGTTGGCGCTGGAGATGTTGAATCCAATTGCGGGGAGGTGGAGGTGGGAGAGAGTCCACAATCCCCTCTCCGGGTCTGGGTTGGGGCTTCGCCAGCCAGTGGACAAACACAGCGGCAGTGAGAGAGTCAGGATTAGGCTGGTTAAGGAGAAGGCAAAGATGTACACGTCCTCCACATCCGTCACGTGATTTTGTCTGTCCAAGGTTCTTCTCTCATTCTGAAAGGCAATATTTATTGTAGACAAGATCGCATTAGCTTGGCGCGTCTCTGCGCTCTCTTGGTTAATTATCAATTATATTTTTACACATTAATCAGCCTGCTGGATTACCTTCAATTCAACTCATACTTGTACATAAACACACATTGAGTAAGTAGGCACCTGGAATTATGTGAATGTCATACTGTGTTGTATGACATTCACATAATTCCAGGTGCCTGCTAGGAGAGACGATTATAGAACATCTATTTCCGAGCAGGTATATAGTGCTGACATGCATATCTCGGGCCGCTTGTATAAACTACTCTTCTCCTTTCCAAGCACATCCTGTTGAGGTAAGGCAGAGATGAGATGGAGTTTCCTGTATGGCTGATAAGACAAACGCAGACCTTATGGATGAGGAATGCTTTTCATGTCTTGCAGTGTGTCTGTGTATGTGTGTGCGTGTTGTAGTTAATCCAATTTGTGCCCGATAAAAAAAAATAATAATAAAGTTTCAGGTGTTCAACTCATATAATCAGAATTAATCCTGAATTAAAATAAAATAAGAACTACTAAAAGACGTTAAAGTATTTTCTGTATGATTTTATTAAGATTATTTTAAGTAATCTTAATCTTAAATCATCTAATACAGGATTACTTTTAGATTACTTTTGGAATTTTTTTTAAACAATTTCAGGTTTCAGTTTGAGTTTCAAATGTTCTAATTTATGAAATTTGGTGTGAAGAGAGAAAGAGAGGGAGAGAGAGAGGCAGAGGTCGTGGGGAGTGGCCCTGGGCATCGGGCTTGAGCGCTGTGTTGTTTACACACAATTTCAGCTCGCTATTTTGATGGAGATTGAGCAGTCTTTATCGCCGTGTGCCGTGCCCAGTATACACCGCATCAACACGCGGGTCCATCAACACACAGATCCATAAACCAGCTTCAAACTGATTGGGTGGCCCAACCCAAATGTGCGACGCTGATTCGCCAGCAGCGACGCGTCATCACAGGTCTTCCCGGGATCTCCCAGCTGGCATCAACATAGAGCACGAATACCGCGCAGTATACGCGGTACTCGTTCTATTCTGTGAACACACACGCGTGCTAGTTATAATGTGACTAAGACAAGGCCTACAATTGCGATTTTGCGTGGGATTCCCAGGTGTGTGATTCCCCGATATTATGACAAAAATAAATGTCAGGATGAGCGGATTCCCCGTTGTTGCGACATCATATATATTTATATAATGTTGTAATTATTAATTCACTAAATGTAGTAATTTATATGGGTACGTTTCAGGTGTTCAACTCATATAATCAGAATTAATCCTGAATTAAAATAAAATAAAAACTACTAAAAAACATTAAAGTATTTTCTGTATGATTTTATTAAGATTATTTTAAGTAATCTTAATCTTAAATCTTAAATCATCTAATACAGAATTACTTTTAGATTACTTTTGGTAAAATCTTTAAACAAATAATTTCAGATTTCAGTTTGAGTTTCAAATGTTCTAATTTATGAAATTTGGTGTGAAGAGAAAGAGAGAGAGAGAGAGAGAGAGAGAGAGGGGCAGAGGTCGTGGGGGAGTGGCCCTGGGCAGCGGGCTTGAGCGCTGTGTTGTTAGCTAGATGCTAATGGTTAGCACACTAGCACAGTAGTACACCGGAAAGTCATGCTCCTGCAACAAGTGAGTACATATTTCAACATGCTATATTTTTACCCTATATAGAGATGTTTGTGTAGAGAACTATGCCTAATGATGTCAACATATTCCTCCAAATAACTCCCATACGTGGACATAGTAGTATTTCTACCTAATTACTTCTTATGACAACGCCGCGGGCCGAGGTACTAAGTCTTAGTCGGGCAAAGGCCGGTTAACATTATAGCCCGGTTAGCTAGCCTGGCGAGCCCGAACCAAGCTAATGGTTAGCTTGGTTCGGGCTCGCCAGGCGTTAGCACTGACATCATTAGGCATAGTTCTCTACACATGTACTTATAATATAGGGTAAAAATATGGAATTTGAAAATAGGTACACATGTTCACAGATCACAGTACCTGTATTATTATTTTATGAAATTATTATTGTAGTGCTGACTTGCGTATAAGACACGCCCTTAGCGGCATATTTGGAAACCGGTGTCCCCAACCTCCCTGGACCGCCCCGACATGCGGGTACTTTCTCAACATGGCAGAGCCCAAAGCCCCCATGCCGGAGGAACGAACCCAGTCCGTTCACGGCAATGGGATGACGTCACGCACACTGCAAATTACGGCTCAACATAACTTATATACAGGTATATACAGTCTATGGTCGGGAAGAAGTGCTGTTTTAATATGGCTATATGCAGTCTCTACCGTCAGAAAGAAGCGCTGTTTTGCAAATATGGAGACATTGAACATTTTTTGCTTCATGTGGCGAAACAACTGCATGGATGCGGCGAAACAGCTGCATGGTGGACTAAACTACCCAAGAATCCACCTGTATCCACATGCATGCCCAATGATTGCCCTACCATTTAGCCCGCGGGCGTCTTCTCTGCTAGAAATGTAGCACATTCCTCAGCTCAATTTCATGATTTTCTTATTTGTGGAAATACGTTATCTTCACTTGTACTCTCCTCTTGTGTTTTAGGCTGAGAAGAAGCACAAGAATTTCCAGGAACTAGACCGCTTCATGCACTACTACACCCGCTTCAAGAACCATGAGCACAGTTACAAGGTAACTAATGCTGTAATTTACTTTGTCTTATCGCCCATTGGCTGGGGATTGTGTATATGATCATATTCATATATAATTTTCAGTATATTTGTAATATATTCAGTAGAGCTGCAACTGATTAATCGTTGACAATCGGTTATTGAAATAATCGTCAATTAATTTCATAATCGATTAATCGTCAGTGATTAATCGTTTACTTGTTTGGCCCATTCTCCACTAAAACATGTTGAATATCTGTTGTCAGTTGGCATTCCCAGTGTCATGGCCCTGTCCATTCTCTTGGATAATGAATACTGTTAAGCCCCACAGAGACGTGTAATGGATGAAAACACAATAAGCTCAGAAGAGTAGGCTGTTCCATGCCAATACTGAAAAATGGAAATGTTAGCAATACATGGAGAAAGCGAAACCACCAAAAGTTTGCAATATTAATATTCAAATATTTTAATTATTAATGTTTCACGTTAATAAATGTTTTGATTTTAAAGGAAAAACGACTTAAGTAATCGTTAGTTGCTGCCCTAATATTCAGTGATGTTTGAAGGGGCACCAAATATTTTGTAAAAATAACTAAACAATTTCATAGTATGAAAAAGACCTAAGATCAAGGAACTGTGTTTAATTTTTCTTACCATATTACATTTTACTACAACCAAGAATAAGCATGTTGTTGTTTGGGAAACGGTTGAAAATGAAAGCCGTGGGAGTTTCTGATGCTTTGATCGTTCTTATTGATTCTGAATTGAGTCAATTCCTGAATCTGTTACAAAAGTGACAGATTGTAAAGTGACACTAGCGGTTGTGAAACTAGAGTAGCACAGTGGGACAGAGGTTCAATTTGAGTGAAAGAGAGAGCAGAGGTAAGATAAAATCTCTGCAAATTACGGCTCAACATAACTGTGTGAATGTACAAAAGAGGTTCTTTTACTTTATACATTCAACATTCAAAATTTTAATTCTCCATATTGCATACACTTGACAGCAGTACACACACATGGAATTTTAGTTGGGCATGTAACAACTCTGAAGATCAACAGGTAATGAACAAGGCCAACAGAAAAAGGAAAAGCAGCACATAAGTTATGAATCAGCACATGTTACATGTCAACATATCAAGAAGGGCCACCCCCTTGTGTACAGTAGCATCACTGCGTGTGGGATGAAACTGTTTCTCAGTCTAGAGGTCTTGGTATGGAGAGCTCTGTAGCACATTCCCGAGGGAAAGGAGAAGTAAACACTATGTGTTTAGAATTATTTCTATTTTAGCACTGTTTTCGGGAACTTTGGCAATGATGCGCTTGTTTTTTCTATAGAAGTCATTGTATTGGAGGACATACAAATAGGAAACAGAAACCATGAACACGTTATGGATCAATATTTGATTGCACAACTCTGTAAATATTTTCCTTGTCTGCAACACACTGAAAGAGGGAGAGAGAGCAAGAGCCTTTCAACACTTGAATGGCTTTCCTTGCTATCTGACTCCACCACCTGCTTACTACGGTGTGAAAATGTTGCCTTAACCTCTTGCCTGAAGTGAAAGTAGCCAGGGGCAGTATGTTATACACTAACTGAGCACTAAGGTAAGGTAAGGTGAGTTTATTTATATGGGAAGGTAGATTTGTTTGCAGATAAAAGCATGATCCCACTGGCAAAAACTCATGAAAGCTCAAGAGATAGATAGACAGATACAAACAATGGATTAAAAAAAACACATAAAAGCAGGGCTCCGAACTGGTTCAAGGAACAAAAACAAAAACCGAAAATGAGCGGAATTTTATGAAATTTTTACGAGGAGCGGAAACGGAAACGGAAAAAACATTTCTTCAAATGTTCCGGAACAGAAACGGAACATTATGAAATCCACAAAACCGGTTAAAGACGTTTTTTTCTTCGTTCTCTATATATTTTAACATATCCTATGTCTGGGAGACTATTTTTGTCCACTTTCACTGTCATTCGTCAAGCCTCATGCATCTGGGGCTCCATCTTGTGGACAGACGAGGAAGCGAATGTAATGACGGTGCTCTGAAGTTTGAACATCCACCAAAATATTTTGTATAAAAACGATTTCTAAACTTAACATTGCACAATATAAGGAACTTTAAGAACAAACTAAATGTTTGTGTTCCGAACCGGTTCAGGACCAATATTTTGGTGGTGGAACCGTTCCAAGAACAAAAACGTTGAATATAGACCTGCCTGAACCTTTCGGAACGGAACATTTTTAAAATATTTTCGTTTTCAAGCCCTGAATAAAAGTGCTCCAGTCGAAACAGATTGAATAAATAAATGCGTAAAAATGTGCTCCTCATGTTTGACCTGCGGCATGCTCTTGATTTAAGATCTGGGGGATTGTAGAGAACTCTGAATTATTTGTCGTATTACTTCTGAAGGCAAAACACTACAACAAACCTTTTTTTTTTTCTCATTTTGTCTTATCTCCTCTCATTCCTCAATCAGCTGGAACACAAGTTGTTGAAAACGGCCAAGGAGAAGATGGAGCAACTTAGCAGAGCGTTCATTTGCCGTGAGTTGTCAACAGGGATTTGATGGTGGTTAGATGGTTTGAATGAATGGGCTTTATTATCATTATTAAGAAGACGGAATTAAGTTACTGTATATATGTTACTTCCTGACAATTACCTCGTCCTCTCTGACGCCAAACGATGCAGCGATACTTTTCAATCGGCCCGTCATCTCTGGTGGCGAGCTATCGGCGATATTGCCACAGTGAAAAAAATTGCTTGTATAGTCTCTATTCAAATGACTTTTCCTAATCATTTCTGGTTGCTTTGTGAGAGAGTGCAATCGGACTGTCTCAGTCTACCCCACCGCTGGTCCACTGGCCCACCTGGTGGACCAGTGGCTTGTGGGTTGTTCTAGCTAACCTAGCTTATCTTAGTTTCATACTGTGTAGATTGGACAGAAATGAACTCTGTAAGCATATTACCATATCAATACTGGTCAATAAACATTATTTATTTTATGTAAACATCAAATCATACCATCACTGTAGCTAATTTAGTATGGCCACATGTTGTTGTGAATTTATAATTGGATATTTGGGTGTATTTAGATATATTTAATACAATTCATTAAATTATACTTTTATAAAAGTATATTTAATTATATTAATTGCATGCTGAGTGAATATCTGTACTTCATTTTTAAAGTGATAACATTTATTTTATAGTTTTTTTTCCTTAAAAAATCTGGTGGAATCTGAAATTGGGGCTTCAGGGATGAAACTCAAATTCTATTTTGAAGCTAAATCGCACAGCGACATTTGAATGTGTGCATCACTGTGTGCGTTCAGGCGAGGGGACGCCACCCGACACGCGTTTCATCGAGGATGGAGTGAGCGAGCTCCTGAAGACGCGACGTGTGCTCAAGGTCTCCTACCCGTACGGCTTCTTCCTGCAGCAGGGCAGCACCCAGAAGGAGATCTTCGAACTCATGCAGGTCTGAGCCCAGCGCCTTAGCACCTTGTGCACAGTCCTTGTCAGAACAGAAATACTTGTCATTCAGTGTTGTATAAATGTAGCACCAAGGCCGATTTATGCTTCTGACGCATAGCCTCTGCAACCTTCATATCTGTCTCTTTGCGCCACCACGCCCCCCCGTGCAGTGGTTCTGCAACCACAGTTGCACACCTAAAGAAAATCCTGACTATGCATCACTGTTGCGAACCAGCGCAGGCCTCAAGTGGAAGTGTGCAGACAAAAAGCAGCTGTGATTGGTCCTTGGCATGCCTTTCCGGCTGTTTGTGTTGTCCTCTTGGTACCGGGGCAAGCCACTGAGGAGGAACCACACTACAATATAATAAATATGAATATATAAATGGAATATAAACACTTCCGCCAGTGCCGCCAAAGTTCTCGCGTGTTCTCGAATAGACTCCCACTTGCGCTTCGGGGGGAAACTGCTGTGCGTCGCTAGAAATTCCAGACCGAGGGTGCAGAAGCATAACAGTAAAACTGGTTCGCGACCAAACCCAAGCGACATTTGGTGGTTACAGTTGCAGGAGTATGATCTGGCCTTTATAATTTCACTTAA
>OMKY01246218.1:0-10451 GCA_900302395.1 Bregmaceros cantori | reverse complement strand
TATATATATATAATGATTAAGATTAAAACGAGATTTAGGATCACTGCGTCCGCCTCGGTTTCCTCGTGCTTTCCAAGTGGCCTTGTTTAGCCTAATGAGCATTCTGACATGCTGTGGAAAGTATGTGGCAGGTAAACCCGTGGCCAGCGGAACATTGGCCGTTTAGCACCCGTTCTCCCGGCATGAGATTAGCTCCCGAACAAATTTACCCCCCCGAAAAAAAAGTGCTACCCACTTCGAAATAAATTCACACTATTTCAGCGGCACCAGCCAGGATATGTTCTTTTAGTTTCTCCATTCAACTTTATTTCGAAATTCAAGATTAATTTTAATTTGCCATATTGCATATGCATGACAGCATTTAACACACATGAACCAACTCTCTCAAGATAGGTAATGAACAAGGACAAAAGAAAGAAAAGCAGCACATAGGTTATATATTATTATATTTTATGTAGTTATATATATATAGTGACATTGGCATAGAATCAGTTGACATGTAACATGTCAACATATCAAGCATTTTGCCATGCATTTTTTGAATAAACCACAGTGCACCAATGTACCGTTTATCAACTATTGTGTATCATTTAGCCTTAGATATTTAACATGCTTGAAAATATATAGTTTAGCAGGAAGTGCTTCGACGGAGGAATGTGTTCTGTCAGAAAAGGTTAAGAAAAAACTGTTGACCATGTTGGTTCTGACATATTGGTAACACATGGCCTGTGTGCTTGAATGCTAGTGTACTGACCTCTAACCACCTCATACCCAATACACACAAACACACACATGCACGTGTGGACATAGGAATACGCACACACACATACACATACACACACACACACATACACAGCGGGCACATGCATTAGCCTGGTGAGCCAGAACTAACAAATCGTCCATGCAATGCACGCCGCTAGACGGTACATCGGGTCTGGGCAAATCAGGCAGACGTTGCCCGTATACAGGCTGACCAATCGAATTATTCAAATTGGAACGTGGGCTGGGTTTTGTATGGGGGATGCGAGACGTGGGCGGAGTGTGGTTGTCACGCCTCCATGCCGTTTGTTCCACCTACTATCCACCTGATTGGATAACACGATTTGATTGACACTTTTTTACACGTTTTTCGACCCTGGTTTTACAAGACCCATGGATCGTTTTACTTGCGTGCAATGCGTGGACGATTCGTTGGTTCTGGGTCGCCAGGCTACACATGAATACACATACGTCTGTACATTAGTTTTGCAATGGGGGTTGGGCACGGTGGCGCCGTGGCTTGGGGACGGCAGTAATTTTGGAAACGGCACCTACGGTGAAATATAGGTATATGTACGGCGAAGTGGTATACCTTACCACTTCATTGTATTGTGGTAAATAAAACATGAATGAAACCTAGTAGTGCTATTAATCGCCAAAAAAAGAAGAAAGAAAATGGGGGCCGCGTGGTTATAGAGCCCCCAGACCATAGGTTGAGCAGCACCCCCTAAGTAATTTAGTCACTGCAGTATTACAGATTAACCCTGAGATTAAATCTAACCCCACCCTAAACCTAACCTCTAGCCCTGACTTTTGTGACAAAATGACCTGCCTCCCGCCGACTGTCACTATCTCAATAAAGAATGTAAAAAATTTCAAAATAAATAGATAAATAAAAAACAAAATGTCCGATGAATCGAAGATGACAATGATCATGAGTTCTGATGCGGATCCAGACTTTTTAAGGTACAGACATGTGCACTTCTACTCACATGTGCCCACACGCTCCTCGTATCAGAGAGTGTTGGAGCCTCTGAGATGTAACCCAGTGGCCCCTTGATGGGATTGCCAGACCTGGAGGTCTGGACTGACGACAGCGGGTCCCTTCAGACGTCCACCAGAGCACCCCCCCCTCTCTCTCTCTCTCCCTCTCTCTCTCTCTCCATTTCTCTCCCTGCTTCTATCTCTCTCTCTCCCTCACTGGTCATGTGTTCTCCTCACTCCTTCTCTCTCTCTCGCCCTCTCTCCCTCCGTCTTTCTCTCTCTCTCCCTCACTGGTCATGCGTACTCCTCTCTCCCTCTCTCTCTCCTTCTTTCTCTCTCCCTCACTGGCCATGTGTTCTCCTTAATCCTTCTCTCTCTCTCTCACTCTCTCTCTCTCTCTGTCTCTCTCTGTCTCTCTCACTGGTCATGGTTCTCCTCTCTCTCTCTCTCTCTCTCTCTCTCTCTCCCTCTCTCTCTCTCTCCCTGTCAGCCCCTCCACCCATCCACCCACCTCTTTCTCCCTCTGCCTCCCAATTATTTTTCAGCAACATAGATGGAGGGGCTGTATCCGGCCTTATGCTGGTCACACACTATGCAAAATGAGACCAAGTTAGTTTAAGACTTGTTGTTCTTAACCAATGTTGCTAACGTGAGATATCAGCCTTATCATGTTTGCCCCTAACTGTCCTAACTATCACTATCAATATCACTTTCTGGGTTTACGCTACGCTGATGTCTTTAGGCCAAACCCTTTTTTATTGTTAGCCAATCATATTACCGGCATGTCCGACTCATGTCGCTTGTATGCAATAACACCAGCTGACTGTTAACGAGGCCATGCAATGATTACTCTCAGTACCATTTACTAGACAGCTGTGGATTCTGACAACATCACACCTCAATGACGCCTCCTCCCGGCCAAAACTGAACTGATTCACAGGCACCACACGTGGGCTGGATGCTAGTATCTTACCGATTGCGCCACAGAGCCAGCACACTTTTGGACGGATTCTTAGTAATGGCGCTGTGGTTTAGATCACAGCGTCCGTAGTTCTGCAAGTTCTACTCCCCTCGCTGGCTTTTCTGCGACGTCTACCCCATCAACACTCATTAGGTGAACATCAATATCATGCATCATCCTGTTCATCTGTGTTTTTAAAATGATGCTCATTCAGACCCTTAAAACCCATTCAAGACCTGCCGTCCCCATGGCAGACATGGGTCCTAGGTGAAAGGCCTTCTGTTAGCGTAGCCCGCTAACACGCTGTAATCGGAGCCCGAGGGCTTCGCAGTCCAGGGGCCCTGAATGGGGCCCTCGTTTGATGTGTCTCCTCTCTCTCTGTCAGCATGTCCGCTTTTCAGCGGGAGACCTCGGGAGAGACGAGACGTCTCGGGCTTCGCTGCATTGTTGCCCCAACGTGGCGTGCCCATAAGCGACCCAACTGTTATTTTCTGTCGCCAGATTTTCCCCTTTGTTTTTTTATAAAAACGAGAAGCACTATTTTCTTGTTTTGTTGTGTCTGAAATCACTCACTATTCCCTATATAGGGCACTAAATGGGGTGCACACCAATTTGTAAAGGTGTCTGAATACTCCATGTACCCTATATAGTGCGCTCAAAGTATCCCACAATGCACAGCGAAAAGTAGTCGTACTTTGATGTACCCTAGGCGAAGCAATACAACCCATAATGCATTGCGAGACACATTAAAAATGACCTAAACTCCAATAACATGGTGTGGCGGTAGTCAATAACGAGCGACCACGTACTTTTGATTTTTTGTGAGGATTGTTGAATCTTATAATTATATACTTTATAATTATAATTCTTTTGACGCCGCTGACACTAGTGTCCGAAATCTCGGCCGTTGCTGTAGAGTGCATTTAAGTGAGTGCACTAAATAGTGAGTAGAGGATAGGGAACGATATCGGACACAGCCCACAGTTTGTTTGAAAGGAGCATGAGACCAGGGACTCGGGGACATGCAGTACATGACCGCCCGCGAGTGTTACTAGTTATTTGAAATACAGTACTTGAGTAAGTATTTGTACTTCTTTACTTGGCACATCTGCCTACTAGCCTACGTTTATAGAGCAACTTAAACGGCCCTGGATGTTCAAAGACTGAAGAGCCTTTCTCCTGGGGAGGAGTTGGGACAGGGGTGGTGGTGGTGGTGGAGGGAGGCGATTCATTCAAGCCCCCCCCACCCTTCGCTCTTCTCTTTCTCCCTCTCTATTTCTCTATTCTTCAATCTCTCTCTGCCTCTACCGCACCCTCCGAAACCTCCATCACTCTGTCTGTCTCCAATATGTCTGCATCGCTGTTCCCATCATTTCATGAAGAGGGTGACAATGATTGCTTGGCACATTGAATGCTGCATAATATTGAAAGCGAGACGGGCAGAATGAAAGTTAAATTATTGGTAGTGAACAGGGAATTGTGCAACACGACGTGCTTGCTTCCACCCTTCACGGTACCACGTGTTTTTTGATGAAACCATATGTTTGGAGGTGTATCAGCGGATGCATTTCTTGTTGTTCGTCAAAGACAATCACACACTCCCTTCCTTGAGAACGGAGCTATCTGAACCCTTACTGTGTGTACGAACCAAGCGCGAATAGGGCTGTTGCGCGGTGACGTCACGACTTGGTCGTGGCAGACATTATGGTGGTATCATCGCAGTAAGACGAACAGGCAGAGAGCGATATTTGCGTAACATTGTCCGTTTTTAAAAGTGTTCTATTATTGATTTATCCATAGTAATATGTTATCAATCACCAGCAGATGGCCGCCTAACTACGCCGTTGTATTTGCACCTATATAATGGACATGAAGTGGTAAATAATACCACTTAAACATACGTGTACTTCACCGTACGTGATACCACCAAAATGCCTGCCGCCGCCAAGCTGTGGTGTAACATGTAAAAGCCCGATTGGTCTTGCAAAGCTTCCAAATAATAAGTAAAGTGAATGTTATGGAGCGAAGTCCCACAAACTAGCGTATTGCACAAATTGACTGCAGCGTTTTGGGCGCCTGCCGCTACGGCATTGCCACAAACACACTGTTTTGTCAGTGGAAATCCAAAATATGATTAATAATTACTCAACATTATTGATAAAAAAGATTAATATGAAGAAAACCATCACAATATTAGTGTAAAAATTAGTATTGAGTTTGTGCCAAATTGTAGCTAAATTGTTGTACATTTGTTGGCTATTGTGAACCAAAATTGACTACATTTCAAGTTGGCAAGATTCATTTCTGTGTCACTATGAATATTTTGGGGATTTTTTTTAAGGAAAAGTATCCAACCGATTTGTCAATTAATTGCTTTATTAATCGGCAATTAATCGACTATTGAAATAATCGTTAGTTGCCGCCCTGTGTGTGTGTGTATCTTTTTTTCTAACATGATAAAATAGTCAGCAACTCTTCACACAAGTGCGATGCAATGTATTACATCCACCCAACACATTAGCTGTGGCAGATTCCTTTTGGTCACAAGTCAAACCCGAGCTTATTGAAAGCGTCACGATTGCTCAACACCAGTGACTTAACAATAAGGGGATTTCCGTTCTGTCTCTTATTATCAATAGTTTAGTGTCGTCAACCTCGCTGTGACCAAACCACTTGAAAGTTTTTTTTTTTTTGAGGGCGTTTGGGTTCTGACATCACCGTTTCTGTCACAAATGTTCTTGTCACCAGGGCTGTGTTAACACAATTCAAACAGTTTGCAGTCGTTCATGAAAGGCCACACACGGCTTGGACCGTGACAGTTCTGCAGCCCCTTCTCCACAGGCTCGGTTACAGCCGACACGCGCAAGTTCACGTACCCGTAAAAATCGCTTCGCCACTAGCGCATCACGGCCATGCCGTGGGTTTGTTTCCTGTATGCACTGCGTTGGAGTTCAAGAACGAAGCCGAAGTGTCCTGGGCGTGGCGATCGTTTGCTGGTCACTGATTGGACGGCCAATCGTGGCCGACCCATCATTGGCGGGCAGCGTTGTGTCATCAGTGCACTAAAAACAGTCGGAAACCCTGTGTGTGAACGTTTTGTCGATGAGTTAGTAATTTTATTCACAGACATGGCCGAAAACATAACCCCCTTGGCGGAGGTAATAAAAACGTGTCGGGGGGCGCAGCGGCAGAGTTGTTATAGAGCACACCCCCCAGACCATAGGTCGAGCAGCGCCGCACGCTCTAATCCCCTCTCCGGCTTTACCTGCAATGTCTCATCCCGACTCTTCATCCCAATTTCCAAGCTAATCATATCACTATCTATCTCAATAAAGAATGAAATTACGGTGCTTGCGCCCAAAAAATGCAACAAAAACAAGTGTGTCTTATAGTTATTTGGTTCCTTTTCAAGAGGAACAGATGATGAAAAAAAAATATGATTGCGCAAAATGAAGTAACCAGCAATCTTGGACAAAAATCCCTTAACATTCTAAGTGTCACAGCCCCAACCTTCACCACAAGAAGAAAAATAAAAAACGTTAATGAAAACGCTAAACTGTTATGACCTCTGTCTGAGTTTCGGTTCTGAAAACTGGCCGCCGCCAAAACATTTATGTTCCGCATTCACGTTTCTTGTCAGCTCTCCAGCGGTTTGAAGTGCCGAGAATACGACTCAAATTCATCGTGAGAACACACCGACTAGAAACTCCCTCCTCCGCCCCGCGAGTCCTGTCTGGCCCCGTCGAAGCCAGACCCACAGTCCAGCGGGCCCGTTCCCAGGGGACATCTGCAAATATTGATTTCAACATTTTGGTTTTGGAGAGGCCCTTTGCCTCGCGCTGGGGACACTGAGAAATGGAAGGCCGGGGCTACAAAAAGCAAGGTCCGCCACATGGCGGCCGTGCTCTCTAAACACGGCGGCGTGACGCGGGGCGGTGAGATGTTTGAGGTGTGGTCGGCGGTTCCCGAGTCCGCGCACAACTCAAGTGGCACATATCGGATGTCACAAAAGGAGCGGCGTCGGGGTTTCTTTTTGTGTCTTTGTGTATTTATACATATGAGCGTGTTTTCTTCACTGGTGCATACAGACTAGCTAGGTTAAAGCGCAAATTTCACAAGAGAAACTCAAATCGTAAAAGTATCTTACATTAATCTGTGATGACCCACAGATTAATGTCCGCCATGTCATCTGCCAGTCCAAATATATGGGGGATTAAGGCTGAAACAACATTGGCCCAATCAAACACATTGAACCGCAAACGCCAACATGTTAACACACTCTAGGAAGAGCATCCAGAATCATCTCGGACCCCACTCACCCTGCACACACTGCCTTCCAGCTACTGCCCTCTGGCAGGCGCTACTAGTCAATTGCCTCCAGAACTTCCCAGTACAAAAACAGTTTAATCCCCACAGCAACCGTTATGATGTATCTGTTATGTGTGTGTGACTATTTGTTTTGTTTGTATGATTGTGTCTATATGTTAAATGTTCACTGTATGGAACCTACAACAGGCTGTACCGGAAAGAAATTCCACTAGTCTGGCTGTGTGGTCATTAAAATAAAAACAATACAATACAATTTAGTAGTGCTCGATGATGAATCACAATACTTGATGAACACTGCAAGGCGGCGTTCCGCGGTTTATCCCAAAAAAATGCTTGAGAAAGGCCATGTGTTTTTTTTTGTGTTTATTGCACATTAAATGTAAAAGCTGTGAAGTCTCGTCTTCGTCCGCCTGCTGGCTTAAAAATGAAAGTACTGCAATTTGACGCCTCATACGCATGCACACACACATTGAGCCTGCAGCTTCACTGTAAACGTGCCCCTTCATCTTGTTAGTGAATACAAGCAATGTGTTTAAAAAAAAAAAAAACAAAGCAAAAAAACAACTCTCATATAGACATTAAATGGGAGATGTGCGTTGTAAAAAGTGCAACATGCTCAGTTTTCCATCCGTTTTACGAATAAAGTGCAGTTAAAAATATATATTTATAGCCATCCAGCCCCTTATGAACAAAATAAAATGTCACTCCTTGAACACCGCGGTTGAAATGACAGCTAAAGTCTGCACAGCCAATAACCAATCAACTGATATTTATAGTCGGACACCTGACATACTAAGTCACTCTCGGTGTCAGGTCTCAAGCAGCTCCAGCTTCCCATGCTCCATTCTTCCTCTGTAGTACTCCCTGTTGTGTAATATATTTATATTTTATTGTCATACTCCGACTCCAATTTCAGACTGATACACAAGGAACTGCATTTTTTTAAAGTTATTTTTGCCGCCGTTTTTCAATCAAGGGGAGTAGAACTTGCGACACTGCGAGCGCTGTGATACAAACCACAGCCCCGTTAATATGAATGGCGCTAATCTCTGGGTGCAGCGTCTTTAACCACTTCCCCATCAACGACCCAACCCGCCCCTTTCCCCCGGAGCTGCAGTTTTTAATAATCGGTGATGTTGACTCCTCCCACAACAAATCTAATTGGTCCATGCTGGTGCCTTTTCTCACACAGGGAGCCAACGCTCTGGTCACCTACACCATCATCAGCGGTGCCGAGGACAGCTTCCGCGTCGACCCAGAGTCAGGAGATCTGGTCGCCACCAAGAAGCTGGACCGCGAGCGCCGCTCCAAATACTCGCTGCTGGTGCGTGCCGACGACGGGCAGCAGTCGTCCGACATGCGACTCAACATCACGGTCAGCGACGTCAACGACCACGCCCCCAAGTTCTCCCGTTCCTGGTACTCTTTTGACATCCCGGAGGACACCACCCCAGGTAGCTTGTCCCATCAGTGTCAATGGAGGGCCGTTGTATTGTCTGTTGTGCGTTAACATTTAATATAATATAGTAGCCTGGCAAGCCAGAACCAACTAATCGTCCACGCATCGCACACGATTAGAAAGAACATTGGGTCTGGTGTCGAAGGAATCAACAAATCAGATTATCGGGTCTTTAACAACTGGCCAATCAGAGCCACGTTGCGGCGGTTCTCTCTGCGAGACGAGATATGAGCGGAGTTTGGTATGTTACGTGACCAAGAAGCGCCGCCATCAATTGCTCCGCCTACCGTGCCGTGATTGGATAACTTTGAATTTTTAAAAAAAAATACTTCTCAACCACACACTACACCCTTTTTGATACGCTCGACAACAGACTACAGACACCTTATCTGAGCTGCCGTTACAGGTTGGATTTGGGCCAGTGCCAGTCCTTGCAAGCTGGATTGGCCGCTGATTGTTTGTGTGTTGGTCGATTGTGTTGGTTCATTCATTTCACATCATGATCCATTTAAAATGCACTAGTTTCAATATCTTACTACATGTCTTTCACCTCCGCAGGGTCAATTGTGGCGGCCATTTTGGCGAGCGACTCCGACTCGGGCGTGAACGGCGAAGTGACCTACCGTCTGGACGAGGAGGACGCAGAGGACGACACCTTCCTGCTCAACCCGGTGACGGGCATCTTCAACGTGACGCGGCCGCTCGACTACGAGACGCAGCGCTTCTACGTTCTGACCGCCGTGGCGAGCGATGGCGGGGGTCAAGCGAGCCACGTGCGGGTCTACTTCAACGTTCTGGATGTCAATGACAACGCCCCGGCGTTCAACGCCTCGACTTACAGCCACTCCGTGTCAGAGAGTCTGGCGCCTGGATCCAGCATTCTGCTGCTGGCTGCCCACGACGCTGACGATGGTATGTGGTTGTAGATATTTTTATTTCATTATTATATATTTTAGGTTTGAAATAGATAATACAGAGGTTCACATCACACCGCTCTGAATCCAGTCTAATTTCCAGTTTAATTTCCTAACAGCGTCTCAGCGCTGCAACAGAAGGCTTAAATACATTTTTGAGGTGCGCAAGCGCCGTTCTTTCATTCTCTATTGAGAGAGAAAGTGACAGGATTAAATCGGAAACTGGGATGAAGAGTCGGGGAGAGGGAACCCACGGCGCTGCTCTCTAATGCTCTCTAAACCACTCTGCCACCGTGCGCGCCCCGTGTGTAAGTACTTTTACTCTCTTCTACTTCTTGCTTTCCCAAAACAGACTAGTTACTTTAGACTGATAGACTTTATAAATATACTATTTTGCTTGTGCAACAACACCGATTCACAAGTACTATTACCTTACTATTACCAGCATAATCTAAACTGCACTGCATAGATGTGACATTTTGTATGATATGTATCTTTACACAACAGAACATGGCAAGCAATGAAATGACAAACAAATACTACATTTTCATTTCAAAATAGAACACACCTTTCTGTGCACATATTAATCTTACCAAAACACTGGATTTACGACACAAAATGACGTACAAAATATGTCTCTAACACTTGTTTTCACTTCACAAAGTATATGAAATCCGTTATGAAAATATAAGCATTTGGGAATGTGTTTACTGACGGCAAAGTTTGTGAAAATGTGTTGAAATATGTGAATGGTATGGCCACAGAAGTGTGATGTTCTGCTAATTGTGTGAAGAGTTTTGAAAATGTGTCAAATGGCTGGTCACACACTTGTTAGCAACTGAGAAATAACGCTGCATTACCAGTGTGACTTTCAGTGCGTCCCTGATAACACGAAGTGAGCGAGTCAGTTGAGTCTGTGTCTGAAAGCAACCAATGATTCAGCTGTTCTGACTTCAAAGGTCGGGATGATTCCATTCTCGCATGTGAGAGAAGAAACAAGAGAGAAGCCACAATCGACCACAGGCTATAATGAAGCGATGAAGCG
>OMKY01246178.1:0-13475 GCA_900302395.1 Bregmaceros cantori | reverse complement strand
CATTGTGTATTCTTTACAGATAATGCATTTACTTTGAGTTGTTTGAAAGCCAATGAGGTGTGGAAGCTCTTCTGTCGGCCGCAGAAGCTCAGTCCATTAAGTCAACACACTGCAAAGTACGCATATGCCATACGGTAGACCACTGCCTAATGTGGGACACCTAAGTTCCAGAGGCTCTGGCTCCTCCCTAAACTATTGAATGTCAGTGAAACTATGGTAAAAACAAACTAGGGTGTTGTGTCTAACATTATGTTCGACTGTTCAACTCTACATTTCACTGTTCCACCTTAGGCAACTGACTGTCCCACGTTAGGATGCTGCAAAAAAGGGCCCACATTAAAACAAACCAGAGTCTTGAGTTCGCCTTGCCTTATCGACAGCTTTGCCGCATGTCTCGTCCTCCTTCTAATGCTGAATAAGAGCTATCCAACACATGAATTGCTGTCACCTTCCTACCAGCAAGAAGCTAACACCTTCAACCGCCTTGCTCCAGCAGGCGCGATGCGGGAGCCTTGATAACATCATCAAAGTAGCGAGGAAAGGACCCACTCTGAAGATAATGTCGCACGCTCGCCCTGTTCATTTCATTAGCACTATCAAAGAGTCTCCGCCATCGCCATGCCAACTAAACTGTGTGCGCGGAGCAACCGCGGCGCTAGGTGCCCTACCACCTGCCAGCAGGTGTGATTGGATTGGCTTTTCAATCGACATCACACACGGGGGGTGGGTGGGCTATCGTCCGTGATTATATTATGTACCCTGAGCTACACATGTAAACCAGTGTACCAGTAGGCAAATATAATGCTTGTATTTGTATATGATTACACTTTTTTTTATTTTGATGATCTGCATTCTGCATTTTGCGTGTGGGGGGTAATTTAGTTGAATCTTGGGGGAGGGGGGTGAACACATTGTGGAGGTAATTCACAAAAAAATTAATAAATAAGAGACGTGATATTAATATCGGCCAATGACCCCATTTGTGGGTGTGTGTGAATGTGTCTGTATGTGTTTGTGTGCGGGTCTGCGGTTCTTTGTCTGCCTGCCTGTGTGTGGGTGTCTGTGTGTATGAATGTGTGTGGGTGTCTGTGTGTGTCTGCGTGTGTGTGTCTGTCTTCCTGTACGTATGGTGTCCACAGATAGAGAGAGATAAAGGATCTAACCTGGCCTTCATGTTCAGACTGCCTTTCGCTGCCGGTCGTGTCTTCAGTATCAGCATGTTGGACACCCTGCTCTACCAGGTGGGGGCACTCTTCACTGTTACAGTTATACGGGGCTATTGACTGTTATGGGCGTTGCAAGATGCTATGTTTATTTAAAAAATATTAATATTCATTCTTATACAAATATGCACTCGCATACAAATGCGTGCAATTGCCAATGTTTGTATATCTAGCAAATTTCCTGTACAAATAATGAGGGATGAGCGATCATGTTCGTTCCGCCGCCAAAAAGAATAGCAACCAATGCGATGCGTCCTTGGGAGGAGCTCATTATACGTAGTAGGAGCGGCCTCTGGTGCCGGCGCGGCTGCGCGCACCTACACAAGTATGCGCGCAATCACGCACGCGCATCCGAGGGTTGACACTTGCATCAAATGTGCACTGTTGATAAACACCTCAATTTAAACATGAACGAACAAAAAGCAGGTATGTGGTAGAAATGGTCCGTGTCGATAATATAAAATAAACATTTAAGTTCGAGGCAGGCTGCCTTGCCTGACGTCACAATCTCGTTCCTCATATCTAAACATTGCCATTAATAATATGAAGAAACACTACTTGTGTGTGTGTGTGTTTTGTGTGTTTCTTTATATCTGTATGTTTGTTTCTGTGTGTTTCCAGTCCTTTGTCAAAGACTACATGATTCCCATAGCTCGACTGTTGCTGGGGTTGGATACCACTCCTGGTTCTGGTTACCTGTGCGTGGTGAGTGTGTTCGGATACCATACCTGGTTCTGTGGTGAGTGTGTTCCGTAATAAGCACAAATAAGTAACTGGTCAACCAGATAAAAGCAGAAGATTTAAAAATCCTAATCTATTCTAATGACATTTTAATCATTAGAAGAGCTGGGATAATCATATGCCGTCATAAAACAATTAAAGAAAAAGTCTTGTTTTATTGCTGAGACAGAGCTTTTACATTATGGGTGGTCAGCAAAGTTGTTGTTTTTTTCCGCTGTGTTCTGTAGTGCACATATTCCAACCCTGTACTCTAACTCTGCATTGAGACAGGCCCATAGACTGTATATAAAAATGGACACCGCGTTCGTTTTGATGTCCTAGTCTCCTAAATCTGATGCCTAAGGGAATTCCAATGCAAATATTCCAATCTTAGCAGCCTGTTTTAACCTATTTCAAGATCGTTTCTAATTGATTTTTGAATGTATATTGCTGGGATGATTGTCAGTTAGTGAGGGGGGTCATAATTTCACAAATGCGTCAGATTTGGCGTTAATATTTTCTTATTTCAGCTCACATAGGATCCCATTCACTCTGACTCTTATAGCTCTGTCTATCGCTCCTTGTCTCCGGATATACGGGTACTTTCAACAATGGCGGCACGCAGTCGACGGCTTCAACCCGACTTTGATGAAAGCCATATGATGACGTCATGCACGCTGCGTCTACTTTATATACAGTCTATGGACAGGCCGCAACAAGGCACCACAAAAACAAATCTCCACCACAATCTGTAGGATCTCCTTGCGTTCTTTTGCACCTCTACTGCCTTTTTCTGCCGATCGCTGCCTGAATATGTTGCTATGTCACGGCATTCACACCGCGACAAACAACTGTTCGGCATGGTAATTACAGGGTAATTACAGTGAAAACTTTACCGGGTGTATGCTGCGCTGCTATCACAGCTCGAAAGTCTCTCCCTCTGATTAATACCCCCCGTCTCCTACCTTGAGTGAATGTATGCGTTGAATACATAGCTGTGATTAGTGGCCATTCAGTGAGCTGTACTTTGAATATGTGCACATTATAATACCGTTTAATCAATCGTGAGTCAACTCTCAACTCAACAGATTTTTATATAGCGGAAAAATTGCAGCCGAAGCTGCCTCAAGGCGCTTCGCCAAAGTGATTTTGTTTTTAGATTTTGATTTAAGAAATATAGCAGCTATTTACCTAACTACTTTTCAACCTTGATTGCCCAGTTATAGACAGTAATTGGGATTGATCAGAGAACTCCTTTAACAGAGGACTGGAAAGAAGAGAGAAGAAAGAAGAAATCGAAGAAATTGAGATTTTCAATCAATCTCGATCTCGGCCCAGTTGAAAAAATACCTCCAGTTTTTGAGTAGTTGGTGTTGGTGTTAATTCGTTTTGATTGGTTAACAGAACTCCTTTATCGGAAGACTGGAGAAAAGAGGAGATTGAGATTCTCAATCGATCTCCATCTCGTCCTAGTTGAAAAAATAACTACCGGTTTTGATTCATTGTTGTTGATGTTCATTCGTTTTGATTGATTAACAGAACTCCTTTAACGGAGGACTGGAGGAAAGAGGAGATTGAGATTTGAAGAGGAGATTGAGATAGTGAGCTCACAATTCCCAAGGTCATTTATGTTGCCTTTCGAGAATTTAAGAAGAGAACCAGTGTGTCGCTGTGTCCAAAACATGTGGACCAGTGGCAAACAAAGAGCCAATGATCTCAACTGTTGCGCCATCTGAGTCCTTGCAGTTAAAGGTAGTGGAGCCTGCACTGTTATATTACCGTTCTGTCTGGCAACACTACTACCCACATACACACACACACTCGTATATGGGTGTGTGAGTGTGTGCGTACAGCGTACCACTGTTTCTCTCTATAAACCAGACCACAAATGTAATCATAATTATGAATGGTGCATTAACATTTGTCTAATTGTGGATCAGACTGTTGATAAGTCACTGTAGCCGGTGGTTTAGTAATGTGACTACTAGTCAGTTACAGTCTATAGGAAATCACGCATTCAAGTAAGGCGTTATATTGCTTTGTTTGGTTATGGTTGTAGCTATAAGTCTACATATTGCAGCTATAAGGGTACACAACATGGTGCGAGCCAGTTCCGGAAACAAGCGCCTCATGTGAGTAGAGAGGAGAAGCAGAATTTTGCACAAAAACTCTATATTATACTATACTATATTATATTATAGTATACTAAGTTTTACACATGCATTACATATTTAACTCAACAGTGTTTCATATATCAAAAGCTGCAATAATAGACAACTCAGATTCAATAGATAATGTAATCGTTTTTTTACTTTCACTTAATGTGCTTTTAACTTTGTTTATTGTCACACCACTCAGGCACGCAGACAAGACGTACAAGTTGCTACATTCACCGGAGCTAGAGCTGTTCATTACAAAATGAAATGATCAGAGCACATACACCATTATTATTTTGTTTGTTTCTTGAACGTTTTAAACTTCTCTTGAATATGCATAAATGATTGCCATCTTAGCAAAAACATGTTTTATCCAAATAATCGGTGGAAATTTTGGGAGAATACTCAATCACAAAATTATGCGATAGCCCCACCACAACTTCTCTCCGATTTTAATTTGTGTCGCGCTCTCGCTAGGCAAAATGCGGGTACATGTTGACATCTGCTGGCTGGCTGGCGTAATTACGCCTTGGAAGTACATAAGCTTTTAATAATTGAGTTGTAATTATTTTAAAAACGTGTCTAAATATGACAACTAAATTAAATTCAGTTCATCAGGGAGTTAAGTTACATATATTTATAATTCACCGTACCATGCACAAGCCCATGACAAGTCTCCAATTAGACGCCACAGCAGTGCATATAATTATGCAAAAGAAAAGGTTGGAAACACAATTTTTCCAACAAGATTCTTTTTTATATTATACGCTGATATATTAGTAATACTTTAATATAATGTTTAATGGACCTTCAAACATCAGTGTGAAGTTAATTTAGGTGTAAATGGACTTAACTTTGACATTTCTAGATTTGAATTCACTCGGCCTTGGGACTTATTGTATTGTATTATTGTAATATTGAATTAGCACTAGTTAATAGTCTCTGCTTCTACTGTGTATTAATCATTTGGTGTTTGCGTTTGTGTGTGTGTGTGTGTGTATGTGTGTGTGTGCAATGTTGATATGTGTTGTGTGGTTGTGTTTTCTTGTGTGTGCGCATGTGCCCATGTGTGTCTTTATGTACCAGATGAAAGTAACAGAAGAAGACCTCTGGATCCGTACATATGGCAGACTGTTCCAGAAGCTCTGCTCCTCTAGTGCTGAGATTCCCATTGCCATCTACCGCACAGAGTCACACATGTTCTCCACCTCTGAGGTACCTTCAGAGTCACTTCCCATTATCCATTGACATTGTAATTCCGATTAAGTGAAATGAATATGTACCTTTCTGGTACGAGTAGGGTGGATTGCCCTAAAGTGGGCCACTGCCTAATGTGGAGCACCTAAGCTCCAGTGGCTCAGGTTCCTCCCTTAAATAATCAATATCAGTGAAACTAAGGTAAAAGCAAACTATGGTAATGTGTCTAACATTAAGTTCAACTGTTCAACACTACAGCCTATTGGTCCAGAAGAACATGTGACCACTCGGTGAGTAAATTCACCGAGTTAACAAAGCAAGGGGAGTGATGTGTAGCTGGTCACAGAGCGACATCTAGTGGTCTGATTTTTAATTGGCGTGGGTTTTGTGGGTTTTTGTGTCCACGTACGGCGGTCTTCTACCAGACTTTGTATACATACATACAGGCACCGGAAGTGACCTGCAGAAGCGCTGGACAAAATGAGTCCCCCCAGTGTTTCGCACGTAAACTCGTCTATAAGTTGTTGCGGTTGGCTGCTTTAAACCCTGCCCACCCTCTCCAGTCCCAGGTTTCTATCAACGTGGAGGAGAGCGGAGGGGACTCGTTGTCACGGTCAGCTGACCAGCGGGCGCGCACCGACTCCTGGAGGGACCGAGCTGGAGCACAGCGCAACTCCAGTGGTGGCAGGTCAATAGACATAGAAGGATGTGGATCGGAGAATCGTTGATACAATTCACATCACTGTGGCCGAGTAGCATGTCATCTAGTGTTAGATGATGTTTCATGTATGTGTAATATGCAAACAAATTGTTTGTTCTGGCTTGCCATGCTAATCTAGGCTGGGTATAAAAGGTTCAAATGTATTTATATATTTGTAGATAATTTGTTGTATAAATGTATATATTTTAAATATATGTTTTTATGTGTGTTATTATTTTAGTCTCTGTTTAAAAGTTGAAAAAGCAAAATGTGAAAAATGTTTATTAGCGTTATATGTGTTTGAACGTTACTCTGTGTCATTAGTTTAACCTTTTAACATTTTGTGTTTTCTGTTTAATTCATGTTAAAATGTTACCATGTGATCATTAGTTTAAAAATAGTTTAAAAGGTTAATATGTTGTTGTTAGTGTGTTATTATCAACATTAGCTTGATGTGTCTGAACATTAACTTGTTCTTATTAGTTAAGCAAATTAGATCTCTGGTCTCTATATGGCGGCAACGGCTTCCGCCGTGGTGGCGTGGGGTTGTGATTGTCCTTTTTTCTTGTGACTGATAAAAAATGTACATAAATAAACATGTTTTTATTAGTCATTATTCATTAGTATTTATTCAATGTAACTTTAACATGTCCATGTACATGTTGGTTTAATATAATATGTTTCAAGGTTTATATGTGTTTGTGTTTATTAGTTTAATGTTTGGTAAAAGTGTGTATAAAACATGTCTTTAAAGGGAATGGTGTGTTTATTTTCATGTGTTCATTAGTTTAATATTTGGTTAAAAGGTATGTAAAACATGTGTTTAAAGGGAATGGTGTGTTTATTTAATTGATATATATATAATTGTATAAAAGGTGTGTAAAACATGTGTTTAAAGGTTATCATGTCCGCCCGGCAGTGAATCGGAGCATCCTCTCCTGCGCAAGAAAAGTATGCAGTGGGCACGGCGTCTCAGCCGTAAAGGCGTGAAGCCTCCGAGTCGCACGGAGCGGATCTCGCAGCAGCGCCTCAACCTGTACCGCCGCTCGGAGCGGCAAGAGCTGTCGGAGCTGGTCCGGAACCGCATGAAGCACCTCGGACTCCCCACCGTGGGTTACGGTGAGCCACAAACATCCGGAAAAGTCTCTTTACTGCTCCAGCCAAAGGGAGATGTTTTAACTAGAACAGAAGTGATAGCGCGACTGCAAAAATTACAACAAATCTGTCACTGAACAAATGCTATTCTTATGCGTTTTAATCATTCTCTACTTTCCGTATCGTCTTTGCATTTTTCATCTCAAGAAATTGTTTAATGTGTTAAAATGTTGATTATCTACAGAATTTAACGCTTATTCATTGTTATTATAAGTTGAGTGTATATTTTATTTTTGTATTTTCATAATTGCTCTTTTTCTTGAAGATGCTGTAATCGATTCCTGTTTTAGTAGAAAAGTTGATTCAGAAAACTTAGGATGAAACTGCTTAGCAAAACATTTCTTTAAGTCTTCTGATATGCCACAGGCCTGCACACTATTGGTATTAGCTACTCAATAGCAAACCTCCTGATGAAGATTAAACACTGTGATATGTTGTTGTATAGTAGCTATCTTAAACAAAATTGTAATGAAAATTTTAACTTAAACTTTAATGTAGCCACTTCACAGGAAGCCGGTGAGCGGTATTATGCACTTAAAATGTAATTTAAAAAAATCAACAAAAATTGGGGGCGCGCAGTGGCCGAGCGAGTAGAGAGCGCGTCCCCCAGAAAAAGTATTTATTTAGTTTCTTATTTTATTGGAAATAAAAAGACAAAATAACAAATATTACATGCGGACAAGTGGTAAGATTTGGTTTGGTCCGCCATTCTCATCAGCGCACACCTGTGCCTCCTTTAGTCACATAACTAAAGAACATAGTCCAAACATATTAAAGAGAATGCTGCAGTAAAGAGAAACGACACTGGCTTTGTTGTTAATACGGTATGTAACTGGTACGTGTCCTATCAGAAGATGGATATTCTAGGCTTCTACCCTTCATAAGGAACATTTATTCAAGCTTCAAGTGACTTTACAGAAAGTACTATTGTGCGTGTCAGCGCTGATCCTACGTGATAGTCCGCCATGCATCGCCACCATCTTTGATAGGTGCCGACATGCATACCGGACTTCGTCAAATTAGCGCCGCCGTGCTGTAACAAATATGTGAGTAATGAACTTATTTAATGCCTGCAGGTTTGTCGTTTTGTTTTTAGTCAGTGATCTATTATCACTTGTGCATTCTGAATCAAGTGATTCATTATTAAATGAATGAAAAAAAAATGTTTTAACCAATGACACTGTTATGTTCGTCCCAATCATCATGACCCATTCCAAACCACACCCAACACGTATCATTCTCACTCAGAGGACTAACTCTTTCATATCCCTCATAACAGACATCAACACCTCATGCCATCACCTAAACCATTACCACACTACCACACATGTTAATTTTGACATTGAAAATTCCAGTGGTTCTATTGATTACCTTTGTCACAGTCAAACACTTAAGCTGCATTAAAAAAAGCAGCTGGCCAGGTCAGGTATCGCTATAGCAGTGGTGGAAAGTAATGAATTACATTTACTCACATTACTGTAATTAATTACTTTGTATGAGTAATTTGTAATTTTCTGAGTAGATTTTGAAATGTGTAATTTTTACTTTTACTCAGGCACATTTTTACCTTAGAACTTTTAACTCATTACGTTTGAGTCCCCTCACGTTACTAATTACAAAACATATTGGTGGATGGTGAAAATGTTTAACTCGGGCGGGAAGTTAAACTCCTGTGCAGCTTAATGTAAAAAAAAAAAGTAGTTTGCATTCTTGGAAGGCATTTATAGTTAAAAGCTATAATTTGAATATTGATAGGAAGAAAAAAAAGACTTTGATTTATGACTCATGCTTTTTTTATTAAATAATTGAAAGTGACTTTTACTCATTTTACTCATTACATTTTAAATGAAGTAATTTTGTACTTTTACTCCAGTACATTTTGAGATGGGTAATTTTACTTTTACTCTGAGTACAATTTAAGCATTAAGTAAAGATACTTTTACTCAATTAAAAATTTTCAGTACTCTTTCCACTTCTGCGCTATAGGGAGGGTTGTGTTGTGCTAATGTAGTTTTGGAGAAAATGTTTGGTAAATATTATACAGTAACTGATGTCTAATCATTTTCGTTAATTTAGTATTCTGGTTCTTTTTGATATCACAAAGATCCTTGTGCATCGCTCAGAGAACGGACATAGCCAGGTTAAGCAACCTTTGACAAGAAAGACCGCTGAGGATTTGGTTGTTTGGTTCCGGGGACAAAGCTCCGTGACACCTTACTCAGGCAGTGGTGACCCCGGGTCACACCTTATTCTGGCACTGGTGACCCCAGAGATGTCTCCAGCAGGACGATGTTCATCCATACGCAACATGTGACCCCGCAGGTGGCTCTTGCGTACTTCAGGGCGGTTGTGACGGAGTGTCCGTCACTAAAAAAACGTTTCTAGGATCATGGTTATGGTTTTTAGTTTTGATGACTGCGGTCTTTCGGTGCTGGACAACTGGAGCATGGAGGCTATTTATAGAGAGAACTGTAAAGTTAAAGAGGAATTAGTACATTGATCATCATCCACATAATCATGATATTCATATTAAAGGGCTATTTAATTTTTTTGGACATTTTACATTTTATTATGATTTAAATATTCTTATTACACAATCTGAGAAGACTTCCACTTTGTCCATGTCCCTTACGGAGGCTTTTAAGGTATTGGCGTTCCGCAATTTGCAAGCGACAAGGCAGGAATCCCGCCAGACCCCGCTCATGTTGCAACCCCATGTTAATACGCAGTTGCATGTTAACAACCCATTGCGGAACACTAAGGTTTTGGAAAAAAAACATTCAGATGATTTGTGTGCTATGCGACTTCAGGAGAGACTCTGGAGATAACCTTTGCTCTCAACCTAAATCCTAC
The DNA here is from genome assembly GCA_900302395.1 of Bregmaceros cantori. NCBI lineage: Eukaryota > Metazoa > Chordata > Actinopteri > Gadiformes > Bregmacerotidae > Bregmaceros > Bregmaceros cantori. Next base: position 3,471 of record OMKY01246178.1, on the reverse strand, counting down.
AAGCTTCCATAATAGACATGGAACGAGGCGTTTTTTAATCTTTTCTGATGGGGACACCTACCCACCACTTATGATTGGATTAAAGTCCCAAGTAGAGCTTCAGATACCTTCTCATGGTGTGTAGATACCATAATTAAATCATACAAATATGATGAAATGTCGGGGGAAAAAAGCAGAATTGCTCTTTAATGTCATCATTCTCTAAGAATTACCTGCACCATGTGGTTCCAGCATGACTCAGCATTATCCTGAATTCAATGTATGTAGCATTTCCACGCTTGGCATTGGCATTCCCCTGCATGACTCAGCATCTTCCCCCCCTCCCTGACATGACACAGCATCATCAGACATCGTTCCGCATGCTGACCAGAGACTGGGACACACTGTCCTTTGCATGCGTCTCCTACGTCCTCTGGATGGCAGCACTAACCCCCACCCTCACTCTGATTGGTCGGTTTGCTGAAACGGGTTCTGCTGTGTTGCCGTAACCTTCCCAGGCCTATTATTTCCCCGTAGGGGGCGTGTCTCCCTAAAGACCTTTCAGTAAAATGTTTGCACGTTAGTGGCCTCTAGGGGTGCACCTGTTGCACTGGCAAACAAACTTGGTCAGTTAACTCTTTAAGTGCCAAACAATTTTGCGGAATTTACAATGACGTTTTAATTTACAATGATCGCCCAGATATTCAGTATAAATTAGGTTTACTTAATAATACTGTTGTGTTTACCACTTTATTAACTTACTTTACTTAACTCTTTGACTGACATCCCATTTTGTGACTCGCTTATGTGTCATAGTATTGCGACTGAAGACACGCCCCCCACTTCTGGTCAGCTGACATGGGAACGATACTGGAACACAGCATTAGTCCTTCGAACTGCTTCTGCTTCTCCGTAGCCTGGCGGCTGGTGCTGATTTTACTCTTTCTCCCTCTTCCCCACTCTCTCTCTCTCTATCTTTCACCATCTTTCACTCTCCCTCACACTCCTTCTCTCTCCCATCCACTGTCTCTCTCTCTCTCTCTCCTTATCTCTGTATCTCTCTCTCTTTCTCTCCCTCTTTTTCGCCCCATTCTCTCCATCTTTCCCACGGTCTCTTAATTTCCCACTCCTTATCGCTCTTTCCCCTATCATGTCTCTCTCGCTCTCCATTTCTCTCTTTCTCTCTGTTTATCAATTACACTCTCACTCTCGGTCTCTCTTTCTTTTTGTCTCTCAACTGCTCTCTGTCATCATTTCTCTTCTGTGTGTCTTTACTTTTTTTATCTCCCACACTTTACATCTGTCGCTCTACCACTCTCGCCCACTTTCACACATTCTCTCCATCTCTCTTCATCCCCCCCCTCTCCATCTCTGTCTGTCCATAAACCCCACTGTCTCGGGTCAACATCAATCTGTCTGTCTACCTGTCCATCTCTCACCTTCCATCTCTCTCTCTCTCTTTCTCTTTCTCCCTCTCCCCATCTCTTCTCTTCAATCTCTACATATCCCCCACTGTCTGCGTTGCCTCTTCCTCTGGATGCTTTCCTCCTGCTCTGTAGAGGATGTTTCTAACCTGACAGCCAGTGATGTGATGAACAGAGTAAATCTAGGATATTTGCAAGGTAAACTTCTTTTAAATAACGACTCTTTTCATGTGCCCTTCCCCTTGAGCCAGACCTGCACAACACTGGTAACATGCTACATGGTTGGAGTGAATATGTATTATATTTATATCATTTTGTATACAATATGATTGTTTGTTTTGGCATTATTATCTGCTTAACTTGCTTAATTACAATTTTTATATGTATTTTAAATAGTTTTTTTGCACATGGAGTGATTTAAAATGTATATTTAATATCTGTTTTAGATTGTCTTGGTAATTTATTATAGTGCGCTTTCTTAGCTCTGCAGCCTGGAAATGAATAAAATAACAGGATTATTTTAGATTCAAGACTTTACGTAACAGCTTCAGGCGTAAGATGGTCTCTTACGTGTCTCTGTTAGGGGTTAACTGTGTCAGTTTTTGGTGACACATGTTGTCAGTTGAGCAACAGTGCTCCACCAGAATGACTCCGGTCCTTATCCGGGTTTTCCTTGCGGCCCGGGCGTCCATTAGAACTGTTGGAACAAACCTTGCTAATGAGATAAATTTAATTGTCAGGGTTTGATGGGAATTTAGTTAAAGCTAAAGTTTCACATTACGTTGTTTATGCAGTGCCAGCCGTTTCTCCACACACACAACCCATCATCCAGATCCCGCCCCCCACACATGCCCTGTTTTTCACGCACACACCTCCCCCACCCGTCCCCCGTCCCACCACACATATACCCACACACACACAACTCAAAAACACAGCGCGTCTCCCATATATGTCCTGTCCACCACACGCGCCCCATCCGCAACGCAAACCCCAATCCCACGCACACGCCTCTCCCCTCGGCATGCATGGAGGTGGCCGTGCCCGAACAATCTACTTATCTTCTTCCACAGATGTGATTAGACGACACCCAAAGGATAAACCGAGGCATTATATTCATGACTTTAGGTACATTCTGCACTGCGGAAAAAACGGCTGGGGAAATATAAAATCTAATGTTAGTGTTATAATTTAAATCTTATTTTCTCCCAGTTTGAAAATGTTTAGACAAATATTTGAATATCCTCTGGGCAGCCAGTGATCTGATATTGATCAGTGATCTGTGGTATTGATCAGAGTTACAGGCGTTCTCAGAGCAGCCTGACACGGCCCGAAGCCAAGGTTAGACAGAACCGCCTTCGCATGATCGCCAGCGGACGCTACGCTGTGTGTGTGTGTGTATTTGAGTGTGTGTGCACGTGGTTGGGTGTGTGTGTGCACGTGGTTGGGTGTGTGTATGTGTGCAGACTTTGCACATGCTTTTGTGCAATGGGCATATATGTGGCATGTGTGTTTGGTGACATGCTTGCTTGTGTGTGTATGTCTCTGCTTGTCATGGGTGTCTATATGTTCGTGTGTGTGTGTTTGTGTGTCTGTGTTCTTGTGTGTTTGTCTTTGTGTATGTGCATATGTCCGTTTGTGTGTCTATGTGTGTGCGCCAGTGTGTATGTATGTCTGTGGGTGTGTGCTTGTGTCTGTGTGTATATACAGGTGTGTGTGTGTGTGTGTGTATGTTTATGGGTTTGTGCTTGTGTTTGGGTGTATGTCTGTGCGTATGTGTTTGTCTGTGCCAGTGTGTGTGTGTCTTGTCTAGTGATGTGTGTGTATTTATAAGTGTGTGTCTTGTCTAGTGATGTGTGTGTATTTATATGTGTGTGTGTGGTGTTGTGTTGTGTGTGTGTTTGTGTGTGTGTGTGTCTTGTCTAGTTATGTGTGTATTTATGAGTGTGTGTCTTGTCTAGTTGTGTGTATTTATGAGTGTGTGTGTCTTGTCTAGTTATGTGTGTGTATTTATTAGTGTGTGTGTCTTGTCTAGTGATGTGTGTGTATTTATAAGTGTGTGTCTTGTGTA
>OMKY01246170.1:0-10745 GCA_900302395.1 Bregmaceros cantori | reverse complement strand
TTTAACAGAGAGAAAGAGGGAGAGGGAGAGGGGGGTTAGAGAGAGGGAGAGGGGGACCGAGGAGAGAGAGAGAGAGGGAGAGAGAAAGAGCGAGAGAGAATTGAATAGGATTGACTTGAGCTATAGCCAGTGCACAAGCATTTCAAAGCATTGAGTTGAGAGAGTGAGAGGACGAGAGAGAGAGAGAGAGAGAGAGAGAGAGAGAGAGAGAGAGAGAGAGAGAGAGAGAGAGAGAGAGAGAGATGAGGACTGTGAATCAAGCAGTTTTACAACTACAACTATGCTCTGCAGAAAATATATTGGAAGTGAATGCCATCTACCTCTCCATCCATATATCTGTCTTTCTCTCTTCATTTCTCCCTCACACTCAATGTCTCTTCTATTCAATCTGACTGCCACAGATTCTCCTCTCCATCATGGACTCTCTCCCTCTCTCTCTCTCTGGCTATCTGGTTTTCTCTCTTTCCTCTTATCTATTTGGCGCTCGGTCACTCCTTCCTGCTTTCGCATCCTCCCATTGCAGCTGAACCTTGTAAATCAAGAATGAACTTCATTCTGTGTGTGTGTGTGTGTGTGTGTGTCTGTGTGTGCGTGTAAGTGCGTCTGTATATGTAAAGGTCTGTGTGTGTGTGCGCGTGTCTGTGTTTGTAAAGGTCTGTGTGTATGTGTGTGTCTGTGTTTGTAAAGGTTTGCGTATGTGCGTGTTGCTAACAAGCAGTGCCAAAAATGTCTGCGTGCGCACGTGGGTCACACAGGTTAAAGCCATACATCTATATCACCTTGGACACTTTAGACAGACTGTTAGACCAAACAGACACTCCGCAAGCTCTCAGGAACTCTCTGGCCAAACACACACAAACTTAAAGACTCAATACAGGAAAAATGCATTGGTTAAGAGCGGCTATTGGCCTGTTCTCATTAGTCTGGACTTTGGAGCAGGCCATGCCTTATGGGTGACATTGCTAGCTCTAGGGAACGTTGTGGTGTACTTTTCGCGTGCATTGTCGCAATTTTCAAGTGCACTGTATAGGCTACATGGAGTATTCTAGGCACCCCTGCATAATGGTGTGCACCCAAAATAGGGAATAGGGAACGATTTTGGACACAGCCATAGATTGCAAACTTCAGCCACTTCAGGCAGTGTAGGTGTAGACACTATCAGGGCTCCTAACAACAGCAGTAGCTGTGTTCAGGTCCCTGCCGAGCACAGAGATTGTCTTCTTCGGCAACCTGTTGAGTCTGCTCTTGTATCTCTCAGTTAAGCTGCCTTCCCAACACACTGCTGCCTCTGGGAATATGTTTTGTAGCTAAGATTTGTAGCATACATATATAACAGGGACTGAGATGATCATAAAATCTCATGGTACGATCAACGTGGCCCGAAATCTATACGATATGATCTTGATCATGATTGACTTCTGATTCCGAATAAATCATGCAATTCAAAGGATTTGTTTGAAAGAGCACGTTTGAATGCACAAACTCACACACAGGCATGCACACATACACACACAGACACACAGAATGTGCACATAAACCTGACAAGCATACGCACAAGCTGGTGCACACATGAACACGCACACTCGCACAGCGAGTACATACACACACATAAAATATAAACACCGGAACATACAGGCAAAGTGCAAGACCACATGCATTTCATCACACATTCACGTACACGATGACACACAATCAGACACGCACTTAAACACACTGACAAACACACACACACACACACTGACACACACGCATGCAGGCTGAGAGCTGACAGGCCTGGGTATGTGTAAATAACATCAGCTCTGACAAGGGCATGGCTACTGACACTAGTGTCATGAGAAGTGTGTGTGTGTCCTGTGTGCACACAGAAAAGACTCTCGCGCGCGCACACACATACACACACACAAACACAGACAAGCAAACTCAAACACACTCACACACACAGCACCACTTGATCAAAAGCACCGGATAGCAAGGCTTGGGCAATATTGCAATTTTCATACCATCAATACCATCCATTAAAAATGTTAAGTTAAGTAAAATGAACTAAAAGCCTCTCTAATTCACTTGAATTTCTCCTATGCTATATTAGAACAACTGAATTTCTCCTGCACCTATTAGAACAAGTGATTAGAACAAGTGCATTTCTCCTATACTGTATTACAACCATGAGACTGGGTGAGATTTGTAAATGTTTATTTTAGGTCATCAAGCTAAATCAGTGACCTTACGCAGCAATTTTAAAGAATCGCATCGATTGCCCATCACTGCCAGTAGAGGAGCGAGAAAGGCAGAGAGAGGCAGATGGACAAGGAGAGTGGGCCGTAGAATGAAGGAATGGAAGAGTCAAAGCCCAGGGCCAGACCCTCGGGCAGGTAAAGTGCAGAAGGCGTCTCCATGGAAAGGCAATAGAAAGCAGCTGTACGTGTGATCGCAAACACAGCTCAGCGAAATTGGTGGCCGTGACGGGTGTGGAGAAAAGGACAACACTCCACATGGTGTGTTTCTGTGTGGAGGAGGGTGGTGGGGGGGGGCAACCATGTGTGGCCCGAGGCAAACCCAAGCAGGCGCCGCTGGGTTTCTCATGGTCCGCCGGTATATATAGCCGATCGGTCCCGACGGCGCACAACGCTAACCACTATGACTAACGAGGCCCAGGAACGGACACTCTCACAGGCGGAGAGAAGCATGCTGAGAGAGAGGGAGAGAGAGAAAGAGGGTGACACACACGCACATACACACGGAGAGAGATAAAAAACAGGACACATAATCACAGGCAAACACTCTGTGACACATGTCATCAAAGCATCCCCGTCCGTCGTTCAGACAGACAGGGCCCATGAGAAGCGACTCCCCATCCATCCGCGGTCGCATCCGCATTTGTCTTCCTGTTTGCACTGATCGGGAGGGGCGGGCACTTTTTGTTTGCTTGTGCTGTTGTGTGTCGGTGTGTGTGCGACAGTGCGTGCCCGGGTTTCACGTCCATTTGGCACATTTCATCTGTGCCAAGCAGGATGTGGTGTGCGGTACGCGTGATCGTTTTTCGGAGGCGCCAGGTGTGGACAGGCGTTGTCACCGTTGTGGTTTTCAATGTGACATTTTTCAAACGGCCTCCTTGACGATGGCGTGGCTCACACGCAGACCAGTGTTGATTTCACAGCAACAATAACAGTAACTACAAATTAGAGGTATGGAGTCAGTGCCAACTGCTAAAGTGATATCCTCAAAACTCACTAGAAGCATCAATAAACCCCAGATTTACGCTACTGACCACAGTGGTGCTATATGGACCAACGGGGACAAATATGTGTACTGTGATACAGAGCAGAAATCAGACAGACAAGAGTCTGACTGCAGCAGTGTCCATGCAAAGCCACTACATTCCCTACGTTTTGGGGATGAGAAGAGATACTAATGTTATGTTAACAATACAAGAGTCTAAGAACCCATAAGGCGAAAGTTTCTTGAAATATTTTTAGTATGTGTGGTATGGTCAAATATGATTTTGTAAGTGTTCTGTTCCGCAGGATGTTACAAATGATTAGAAATGTGAAGTAATAAAAAAAAGAACAATCTTAAAGGTTGACAATAATAATACAGCTGCAAAATGTTCTAATATTCTTAGCTTTTGCAGACTTGCAGGTACACATACACACAGTGGTTTCAACACGCAGACACACACACAACACACACACACACACAGACATAGACACACAGAGACACACACCCAGACATAGATACACACACACACACATACAGGCACAGAAATACACAGCCACAGACAGACAACACACAGAGACACACACAGAGACACACACACACACAGACACACAGACACATACCGACACAGAGACACACACAGAGACACAGGCACATACCGATTCTCTGCTCTGCCTTTCCAAAAATGCACTTGAAGAACCAATAGCACACTAGGGCATTTCCCGGCCCTATTTCTTCTGTAATATTTCCATTCCGCAGAATTCCGTGTCATCCCAATAAATTAATAGTTCTGGAAAAGCATGGCATTCAGAGGTAACAGAGAGAGGAAATTGTGAACAACAGCACACATATCCATAGAGAGTGCACATTAATACTGTTCTATGCACACACGAATGCTGGCATGTGCAATGTGCCCAATGTAGACCAGACAAAATGTAGTTCACAGACCTGCACAATTTCTGTTACAAACACTATTGATTTTTTTAGAAATAACTTCCAAATTGAACACAACTGTGAGTCTCAGATCCTGTCCTCAGACTATTCCGTCTAAAGGCAATTAGGGAAACTTAGTATTTGGCTCTTCCTGGCCTAAGGGGAGAAAGAGAAAAGAGATAGAGAAAACAGAGATAGAGAAAAAGGAGTGGCGGAAAAGTGAAAGAGATAGAGAGAAGAGGTGGGAGAGAGTGAGAGAGTGACAGAGATAGAGAGAAGGAGAGGTGGGGGAAGTGGGAAAGGAAGAGAGAAGGAGAGGTGGGGGAAGTGAGAAAGGAAGAGAGAAGGAGAGGTGGGGAGAGTGAGAAAGGAAGAGAGAAGGAGAGGTGGGGGAAGTGAGAAAGGAAGAGAGAAGGAGAGGTGGGGGAAGTGGGAAAGGGAGAGAGAAGGAGAGGTGGGGAGAGTGAGAAAGGAAGAGAGAAGGAGATGTGGGGAGAGTGAGAAAGAAAGAGAGAAGGAGAGGTGGGAGAAGTGAGAAAGAAAGAGAGAAGGAGAGGTGGGATAAGTGGGAAAGGAAGAGAGAAGGAGAGGTGGGAGAAGTGAGAGAGATAGAGAGAAGGAGAAGCGGGGAGAGTGAGAAAGGAAGAGAGAAGTAGAGGTGGGAGAGTGCTAGAGAGAAGGACAAGTGGGAGAGTGCCAGAGAGAAGGAGAGGTGGCAGAATGACAGAGAGAAGGAGAGGTGGCAGAAACACAGAGAAGGAGAGGTGGGGAGAGTGAGAGTGACAGAGGGAAGGAGAGGTGGGAAGGCGAGCCAGATGATTCTGGCAGTGTCCAAAGCGGTCGGCGGCCCCCGTGGAGGTGCAGGGTCGGGGGCCGTGTTGAGCTAATTAACCCTGTTAATCCTAACGAGCTGGGGTCACCGCCACTAGCCCAGCGCAGCCAGGGGAGGTGTCAGTGAGTGTGTGTGTCTGTGTGAGGCAATGTGCTTGTGTGTATGTGTTCATGGAATGGAAAAGTGGTTCCATAGAAAAGGAAGTCAGGATGGTCCCCTCTTTTCTCTTTTCTGCTTGCCAAAGGTGTGTGTGTTCATGTGTGCATGTGTGTGTGTGTGTGTGTGTGTTTACATGTATGTTTGTGTGTTCGTGTGTGTGATGCTGTGCACATGTGGCTAGTTGTCTAACCCTGACAGATGAGTGCTCACCCCAATCATAGCCCGTCCACTGGCAGCCTGCCGTCCAACTTGGCACACAGACTCTCACATGGGGTCTGCTGTACATTTGTATATTTGCCTAAGTGTGTGCGTGTGTGCGAGAGAAAAAGAGAGAGAGAGAAGCAGAGAGGGAGAGAAAGAAAGGAAGAGAGAAAGATTGCACCAGGGATGAAGGATTATAGATGTTGAACACACACACACATAAGCTAATCGGCCCAGGGCTGACTGCCCGGCATGGTGCATGTGAGTAACTGTGTGTGTGTGTGCGCGTGAGTGTGTGTGTCTGTGCATGTGTATGTGTTGGTATACTGTACTTGTCCATGATGTGTGTGGGCCCATAAAGCAGACAGTGTTTTACTGGGCTGATGACACAACGCGTAAAGAGATGACTGGGGCCAAATCCATTAGTGGCATAATTGCATTACATGGTAAATATTCCTAAAAGGTCACAAACTCCATTGAAACATCACCACCCTGACAGAGCACTGTTTGGAGTGAGAGGACACACGGAAAACAAGGCAGGATGATAGAGATGCCAAAGAACGGTGGGAAGAGAGAGAGAAAGCAGGAGAGAGAGACTGACAGAGACACAGAGAGAGAGAGATAGAGAGACAAGAGAGTGAGAGAGAGAAAGAGAGAGAGATTTGTGAGTTGGTTCTATGCTCCCCCTTCTGCACTGTACAGGACTATAAGAGAGAGAGAGAGAGAGAGAGAGAGAGAGAGAGAGAGAGAGAGAGAGAGAGAGGGGGGGAGCGAAAGAGGGATAGAGATCAGAGGAGGAAGAGAGAGACAGGTGAAAAAAGGAGAGAGAGCAACAGAGGGAGGGTTTTCTGATACCTGCTGGCCATATGCTTTGGGTCTTTCTCTCCTCTCTTTATCGAGTGAAAAGTCTGGCTGCATGATACTCCCCACCCCTATCCATCCACTGGCTTGGAACCAGTGACGACACACTAAAGCCATTTCAGGACGTCAATTCATGTTATATCTACTGGAGAGATGACACGTCCTGAAGTGAAGCCCCACTCCTTCCCCCTGGCAGCTCAAGCTTTTATCAACAAGTCCTTTGGAATACAGCGCATCATCTCGGGGTATGGTCTGGAATTGCTTTGACTGCAACCAGCGAACAGACGCACACAGATGAGGCTAACTGGACCACCCAGGATTGTCAGGGAAAAAGAGAGACACAGATATGGTTGAATATAGTGAGAAGCCAAAGTAGAGAGAAGCAAAAATCTGTTACCGCACCCAATTTTATTGAGCACGGCCCTCATACGAACGCTCCTCATCTCCCCTCCTCGTGCCAGACTGCCCCTATATCTGGATTAACAAAGGCATTCCGTGCACAGGACACACTGATAAGACTCCAGGACCTCTGTCGGGTGCTCTGGCAGCCCCATCATACTAACTCGCTCCCTCACCCTGGAGCTACTCGTCCTCTGGGATCTCCCACTCGACAAATTAAGCTCTGGTTGAAACCAAAATGCTGGAAATGTTTTTACTTTTTAAAATGTTTTGTGTTTTTTTTGGTTCATCGAAATGTTTTTATTTTTTACAAAATTCATATCCGGAATAGGGGGAATATTGATAATATCATCAGTACACAATCTACTGAGCCAGCAAGGGGTTCATGCACACAACACTTACACATAAACATAGAGTTGTTATTCATGCAAACACAGATATACAAACACACATACCTGTATGCATATGCACACAGGGTTGGGATGGTTTGTTTTTAAAAGTAATCTGTATTCTAGTAATCCATTACTACCCAAACTGTGTGTGCACATGCAAATGTAGACCACACATACCTACACACACACACACACACACAGACAGACACACACACACACATTTCATGTGGAGAGGCCCACAGAAGTTTCCCTTCACGTGCTGAGTGGAGGGTTGTTGTGGACAGTGTGGGGTGTTAAACCTCTGCACATCACACAGCGAACCTCCTGGGCTTTGGGGGTTAACAGCCCAGTGTGTGTTTATGTGTGTATGTGTTCCTGTGCAAGCATCCATTCATGCACCTGTAAACAGGTGTGTGTGGTTGTGTGTGTGTGTGTGTGTGTGTGAGTGTGAGTGTAAAGATGTCAATGAATTTTCCGGTGACATTCTGCCCTCCGGAACAAAGGATAGGTACACCTCTGTAACACTCAACACGCGCACACTTGCACACACAAACACACACACACCCAGCAGTACGTGGACACATATACACACACCTGCAGTAATACACATTAGGCATTTTACTCTGTATGTGGATGTGTGTGTGTGTATCGGTGGAGGCGCGAGCGTGTGTGGATGCACGTCCATGTGCATGTGTGTATGTATGGGTGTGTGTCAGATAGCTGGGGTATTTACTGAAATGGAGACGGGTCGAGAACTCACGGCACACAATGCACAAGAAACACACGATCTACGACAACAAAAAAACACCTACACAAACACTAACTATGCCATCCAGAGAGGGAGCAGGAGAGTGGGCAGGGTGAATGGGGTCATCGCCTAACAAAATAAAGGAGTTGGAAAGAGAGAACGTGCAAGAGAGAGAGAGATGAAAAGAGAAAGATAAAAGAAGTTAAGAAAGAGAGAAAGAGAGAGAGAAAGCAACTGCGTCTCGGCCGCAGGAAAGAGTCCAACACCTCTCTGCAGACCACACCCGCTGCACACACATTGTTGTAGTCGTGTAGTCCTGTTTTTAATAAGTACGATTCTCTCTGGGGATGCCCAATATTGGTTTTTAACCGATATATCCCAATATTGTCTAACCCCTAATTTCTGATACTGATCATAATGGATTTCAAAGAATTAATACTGTTACATGTGTATATTAATACTGTTACATGTCTGCTAGAAAGTTGAAGATGTTCACCACCATGTGGCCATTCATTGCATTACAGCAAAAATGAAACTAAAGTTATTAATACAATCATACCAGCCCTAATGATTACTGCAACATTCATAAATGCTGAATTGAAATTGTCACTGCTTCTCAGATTCTCTCAATTATATCCACGGAAAGCCTCGGCAGATCCTCGATGACATCACAGTCAGTGGTAGTTACTGAGGTTCAGAATACAATTTGACACCACATTCAGATTCTGTCTGATTTATTTTCTCTCAATATACAACCTGCTCTGTATACACTAATTTGTGATGTCATATAGCAGCTGAGCGGTCAGTAGAATAAATGTGGGGTTTGTTGATGTCATTAGAGGGTTTCTGTGATATCGCCTAAACAGTTGGCACCGACTGCATACCTCTAGTTGGAGTGATGTGACGTGGTATTAGTGGGGAAGGATAGCTGGGATGAGCACTAAGTTCTGTGGCCCAGTTCAATCTGCATCCATGGTGTGCGCTTAAGGATTCTGTGAGTTTAGTCTAGATATGTTTCTTTGTCAACACACTTTGAAAATAGAATTATTATGTTTTTTTTTAGTTAAAAAGACAAAAAGAAATTAATATTAAAGTCAGGATGTTATCCAGGTCACGCTTCTCACTGTATTATTTCGTTGAAATGTAGAAATGAATTACCATCAGAAATACTTATTTGTTACTTGCAGCTGTACAGAAACACGTATGCATCCCACACACAAACACACTGTCTCACACACACACACACACACACACACACACAAACAACAGTCGAATGCGTCCTCCCAGGCGAGAATTCCCCTGTGTGTCGTCTATGACTCTATCTAGATGCTTCTGCCCCCACCGTCACACCCTCCCTCATGCGTTCTCTATCTCCCCCCAACCCACCCCCTTCCTCCCGTGTGTCTCTCTATGTCCCAGAGCACAAACAAAAGAAGCTATGGAGGACTGGCCCAAAGGGAGCAGAGATCGGCTGGTGAGGGGCTCGGAGAAGGGTGTGCGCAGGGTTAGAGGAGAGTGAGAGACCACAGGTGCCGAGGTGAATCCGGCGGACGTTCGCCATTCATCATGTATGTACTGGCAGCATCGGGCCAGCCCCCAAAATATGGCACGGTAAACACGAGCCATAGATCATTTTGCGACACAGCGCGGGCACGCACGCACACACACGCGCTGCCCAAATGTGCGCAGGTCCATGTCATGCACACGAGCAAACGGGGCATTGTGCGCGCCGGCGGTTCGTCCATATGCGCAGCCAAGGTATACATCTTGCATGGCAGATGCATTTATGCATGCGCAGACCTGACCGTGGGTCACAGCTTCGCGCTTCTGTCCTCTCTCTTTCTTGTCCTGCAATATTTCTTCCCGACTTCTTGGGTTTTGTGAAACTCTCCTCCAGCCTATCCTGACACACACACACTAGTAGTACCTTATAGTTCTGATGAGTATTACCAGTAATTGCTGTGTCATGGCATTTCACTATTGCCACTTGTAGCAGAATGTGCACCCACATGGGTCAACCGTCTCCAGAGGTGCCGATAAACTGTTTAGGGTCAGTAGGTCGAGTCCTGAACATTTGTAGATGATGTTGCGCTATCGTTTGCCTCTGCTTCTTTTTTTTAGCATCTAGTAATCTTTGAGGCTGAGTTTTGGAATGCTTTATATGACTGTAGTGTTAATATAGAACGTGTAGAGTTCTCCTATTTCTTTGCGATCTGTTTGTGATTTTTTTCGTCTATTGTAGGATGTGGTTTTGCGTTTTTCTTTTTCTGTTTATTATGCACGGTGTGTATTCATATGATTATTTATATGCAGCCCCTTAGGCTTTTTAATACTGTCTGCCAAGCTTGTTCAAATTATCGTGGATTAGTAAAAACCTCATTACACCTCACTGCAATACCCTCGTTTCCCCAATAGATGCACACTCATTGGTTGAGTCATAATATGTTATATATATTGATATGTTATGTTATTGATAGGATTTGTGCAAAAGTGGGACGAGCGAGGCCGGGGGCAGAAATGTCTGCCAGAGGCACGGCACGCAGAATGTTGGCTCTTCTTCTACTTGGCTAAACAGCTATGAGGTGCCGGCCAACGGTTGTTGCCAACTGCATGTTGTCGTTTGGACACAAATGGAAATTCACAATAAAGTCTTGAAATGGCCATACTTGTACCAATTACCGCTGCCCAAAAAGACTGTAAATATAGTCATGCTTGCAAGTGGCAAAAGCAAACCTTCAAGGCACAGTGCCAGGTGAAAAGATGAGAGGAAGACAGAGAAAGTGAGGGGAAGTTAACATCCAAGAATAGACAAATTGTGACTCCATGCGAGTGGACGAGCACAGAGAGAGCTGGTTGCGAAGTCTTTGGTGGTGCCCCAACGGTCAGCCAGCCTATGGGAGTGATGATGAAGATGAATCTAACTCAGTTACTTTTAAGATGTGTTGTCAGTAATACGTTGTTGGATTACATTTTACATGTAACTATGGCAAGACTGAACACGGCC
>OMKY01246126.1:0-10266 GCA_900302395.1 Bregmaceros cantori | reverse complement strand
TATATATCCTTTTTTTTTCACATTAAAATAAATGTAGTCAATGTTATAATATTTTCCAGTATTTGTTAATGAAATAGTTAAAAATAATAAACATCTCCTTTTAAGCAAAAATAATAAAATCAAACAAATGTAATTTGTTGCAGTAACGTTTAATTTCTGCGATTATGTCTAATGATGCGGTTCTTTTCATGGAAATGGGTTCTGCTGCATGCACATTAACACTTTTTTTTATATTCAGGCATACCCAGGAATCAATGTAAGCAATTATTCAAGGCATATGTAATTGTAAACTAGATTACATATTTCAAATTACATCTGTGACCAATCACAGCCTCCAGAGCGACTTCAGCTAGTAATGTATGTTTTAATAATGGGTTGCACACAATATTACTCCACACAATTGTCAATTGTATTTCAAAATTAATTCAAATTGATCTGAAACGTACTTATTGAGTTGGGGTCTTATAAGTTGAGAAACCATGCTCATCTATAAGAATGTACTGCATGTTTACTGTAAAATATATATTTTTTTAAAATTTTGTTTATATCCCCAAAACGCCGGAGTGTCAGGGATGTAATGGTTTTGCATGCGCCTCCACCGTGGCAGATCCCTCGTGTTAATGCAATAACGGATGAATGGATTTCAATGAATGAATGGATCTGTCCCAGATTCGGTGTGTTAATGCTCCAGGGCAGTTTAATGAACTAGTTATATTTTGGAAGCTGATACAATACAATATGGAAGAATAAAAAAAAAATAATAATAATAATAATATATAAATATATATATATTTTTAGCTTCATTCTCAGGAATACACCTTTAGCAGTTGAGATGACGGCTTAGGCCCAATTTTGAACTTCTACAGTAATGTAGGCGACTAGTGTAATGTGCACTGTGAGCTATGGAATTAATCCATTTGGGTTGAGACCGTATCAATCTTTTACAATCCCCCCCTGCACGCCTTTCCAGGGAGGCCCAGGAGAAGCTTGAAAGAATGCCTCACGATCACAGGAGCTGGAAGATGTAGGGCCTGCAACCTGACGCCAGATGAAGTGGAAGAAGGAAAATAGGAAGAAAAGTAGAGATCAACTATGTTAGTGTAAAGGGACCAGTGCTACCCAGGTCAGCCGGTATGAGCGGCTTGGGTACAGACAGACAAAGACACAGCGCAGCCAGTTCAACAGTTTATTTAGCCTCATAGGCGGTACAACCGCCTGGTGGCTCGGCGGGGCCCGGGGCAGGAAGCTGGACATGCCCCCCCACTGTTCGCAGCGCAACAGGACACCGGTAGGACAAACAAAAAAAAAAGAAACACAAAACAAAGCAAGCACCGCAAACAACACACAACCGGCCGGGCTAAAAGCAGTGCGCGGAGTGAGCAATAACAATAAAAGGCACACTGCAAAATAAACTAAATCCAGATACACAGCACACCACACACTTGCCACCACGCACACACTATTTACAGGGAATTAAGGCCGGCCGAGGCGACTACCCGTGTCCGGGATTGAGTGGTCCTGGCTGAGTTAGTTTAGAATGGGGCAGGCGGGGTTGCTGACAGGCAACGTCCCTCCTCCCCCGGGCTGCGTTAAGGCCAAATTCGGTTGCACTGGCGTCCTATCTAAAACATACTTTTTATTTATTCATTTATTTACGGAACGAAAAAAGGGAGAAAGGGGAAACGTAACCATAAGGGTGAGGTGGGAATGATTACGTGTAAGACAAACAAAAAAAGGGGAAAAGCTATAACTAAGAAATTAATAAATGAAAACAACGCTGCCACGCGCCACTCCATGGCAGCGTCTCAACAAAACAAAAAAACTACCTAAGCATTACACCAGTCATGGTGTCGAGTTGATACATATTAACATTCACACAGCTGTTTATTTCCTCCAAGCTTTATGGTGCACTAGGGCCGCCAGTGCTCCCTAACCCTAAAAACTTGAAGCAGTAGCCATTTGCTTTTGTATGTGCGTAGATGTAACAAGATGTCTATTTGAGACAACACATGGTAACAAGGCAGGTGCAGCTAATGATTAGGTCCATAGAGTCCCCTTGAATTGTTTACAACTCGGTTGGAGGCAGCTGTGAACTGTGTCATAGATAACCAAGAATGAGAGCAAATACATTATTACCATTATGTCTCGTTTCTCCCACTTAAATCATGTATTAGACACAATGGCCGGCCCGTCAATCAATTATATTATATATTATTTATTTATTTTTAATACATTTGTTGTTGAGGCTAACTGAGATTCTGTTCTTTATCTCAGCATACACACTAGAAATATGTTGTAGTTTAATTGAGCTGCTGCTGTTTACCACTATTTGTGTTGTTGTTGTTTCAGATGTTGCTTTTTACAAACAAGAAAGCACCATTGTTGCATGGAATTTAAGCCATTTTAATGGGAAGTATGCTACTTTAAATAAAAGTTATGAAAATGTGGTGGATGGGGACTCACGCCATTTTGTAGGGGTGTCCGAATAGTCCATGTACCCAGAGGCGATTATAGGGTCTAGGTCCCAAAGCTCAAAAAAAAAAGTTACAAACACGTGGAACCATTTCAATAACATATTGTGAACAGCAGTTTCACACAACAATGAGTGCACAGTAATTGTGAATTCACTTACAAAGAATCATCAAGAAGAAAAACCTTTTAAACTGAGTTTTTGAATTTGTGGCCCAAGGTTGTCAACATTTTAATCAACCGCCCACTTGAACGTATTAAAAGTCTGTCAACGCCACCCAGTGCAGGCCCCAAGCGACAAGATGCACCTCTCCATGTACCCTATATAGTGCCCTATATGGCGCGCAGGCCATTTTTTAGGGGTGTCCGAATACTCCATGTATCCAACTATAGTGCAATTATATGGGACACACACCAGTTTGTAGGAGTGTCCAAATTTGGCGTTTCTCCACTCTGATAATCTACCGCAATGCATCGGAACTGCAACGTTCCTCCCCACTGGGTGTCAGCACTGGCATGACGATTGGCCAGCATTCTGTTATTGGTTAGGGTTAGGAACGGCCTTTCCAGCATTCCAGTGTCCATGTCGGAACAGCGGCGCTTCTGTGTTGGGGCCGCAAATTTACCAGGTCGGAACCGCAGAATTCCAATTACAGCTGTCGGAGAGCGTGTAACCTCTGAATTCTCCATATATTTTATAATTATATATTGTATTATTATATATAATAATTTTGCGGGTGCCAACTCTAGTGTCTGAAATCTCAGGCTTTGCTGTTGAGTGCACTATAAGTGAATGCACTATATAGGGAGTAGGGATAGGGAATGATTTCAGACACAGCCAGTAACACAGTCAAACCATCAACAAACAGTGTAGGTTCATGGTCTAAATTAGGTTGTGTGTTAATTGTCTCAGTAGCTGACGTTTGTTAATGACAATACCATACATACACATATTTGGTCAAATAAATGACATTGTTGTCTCTGTAAGACAACCAATCACATAACACCCAATGTGCAAATGTGTGAGAGACCCAGCCTTCCAAATACTACTACATAAACATTTCGAATGAAATCAGTAACTTTAACAATGAACAAAAATAATTGTAAATACCAAAAAAAAACAAAAAAAAACCACCACACACACACACAATTCCCCAAATGCTATTTTTCAATACTTTTTCCAACACCTTTTCTTATTCAAGTATGTGATAATAACACTTCCTTTTACAGTGACGCTACTTACCATGTAATTATATAGTAATATGCGTCGACTTGTAACACTAAACACAAGGAGAGGTAGTTTGATGGCAGTAATGTCTGGCATGATTGAACTGAACACAGTTCACATGACATTTGTTAAACTTGAGGCGACATCAAAAATGTTTTAAAGGGGGAAAGCATTGGAAGTCATAGTGGACCATTTAAAACTATTCTGATCGTATTGTGGTTTACAATATTTGCTTCAAGTGGGCATTTTGAGGTCTGCCTCCTCCAGCTCTCTCTCCCATAGGCTTCAGCTTGAACGGGCGGTGATGGTTGGACGGGGCAGTCGTCGGACTTCACATTGAAGCAATTTGAATAATAATAATAATTGCAATTTCAACATAATAAAATTGTTCTTTTGAAATCAATTCATTCTTTTTTATCTATCTTAGCACCAAACGTGGGTATTACACATTTTGGGAGATTTTCTGTCCTTCTAAAGAGATCATATTTCTGATAATTTCATATACAAAGGATGTCATCTCAACTTTAAAGTCAGACGTCATTGGAGCTAAGGTCAGAGGTCGTTGAAGCTAAGGTCAGAGTCCCGTTCTAACTGGAGTTCTGCTTCCAGGTTATTCAAGTCACCAGCTTCGCTGCCATCGTCGCCGTCGTCTAAACCATCAAAGTCACTGAGGTTTCTGCTTGGGCCGGCTGGCTGCCTGCGTCTGGACTTCGTCTTGCGGGATTCTGTAAAAAACAATCGTTTAATATGTGGATATTTAAACATAATATTTAAAAAGAAGATTACATTTTTTTTTATTATTTATTCATCCGCAACTGAAAATGGAATTTTGTTGGCTAATGATGAGGTGACATCAACAGGTAAAATCATTAAATGGTTTCTGTGTTTATAGTGGACATGGGGAGTCATAGTAGACCATTTAAAACTATTATTTTAAAATGGTTTATGTGTTTATAGTGAACATGATGAGTTATAGTAGACCATTTAAACTGTCATAGTAGACCATTTAAAACTGTATTATTTTAAAAGAGTCTCTCCCAGAAAAGGTCTTTCTGGTACAATAAATAGTACAGTATATAAATACTACAGTATTAGTGTAGAACTGCGTCAAACAGTGTCAACTAATGACCAAATCTCGATAATATTGCATGTTGGGTGTATTTACACGGCATACAATGTGGAAATATTGCATGCGCATGTATGTACATGTGCATTTTTGTGTTTCTCAAACAAGAAACAGCTGTTGGTCTGTGCTTAACTACGGTCCTGTAATGACTAAAATGACGGTCCCTCCATTGTGTGTGTTACACGCCCATGAAATAGATTTGAACATTTTGCTGCACCCACTCCAATCACCTGCCAAAAACACCCAGTTGGACCCCCGACGCGAGCCGCTCTGGGCTCCCGTCCCGCTCTGGGCTCCCGTCCCGTCCCCATGGCGCCACACAGTGGCGCCATGTCCGCTGTATCAGCCCACGTCACCCACAGGTCCGACTGGGTCCGGAATTCAGCAGGTGTCCGGACAGGCGCAGCAACTGTGTTCACACAACAAGGCTCCAATGCCGTGCTGCGTCTAGCTCCTCTAATCCAACTCTCTCTCTATCCCCTAGACCAGGGGTTCCCAACCTTTTTCATCCCAAGGACCCCCTTTCCCAGCCCAAAGCAACTCGCGGACCTCTAAAAAAATCTCTATATCATCAACCAAAAGCATTTACTCCTTTTATGGTGCACATCTAATAAAATCTATACATAAATTATGCTGTTGGAGACTTCAACATTTCAATACCTCATGTGATCTTTTTGTAAAATAATTAATTGAACCACAAAATAACATAGTAGCAGTATTTGGAATACTGTGAAAAACTGCATACTATATCTTTAAATTGGTGAACAAATGTGTATCTATTAATGACAGTTAACAACGCCATCAAGGTCAATGTTTTATTTATTCAAAAACTCACTTAAACCATCTAACTGATGACTCGCTGCATTGGGCTTATAAGATGCTTTACTCCCCTCTTCTTGCAGGAGAATGCACTGCAGCTCAGGTCGCTCAATTCGTCTCTAAACGCAAATAGACCTCGTTCGCTCGGCGGACCCCCGACCCCCAGTTGGGAATAGTTTTGAACAATTTCATACACAAATGGTGTCACCTCAACTTTAAGCAATACAAAGAACAGAATAATATACTTATGTAGAAGATAAATATAACAACAATGCAGAGATGGCAAAAGTGCTGGGATTTCTTACTTGAGTAAGAGTAAAATACAATAGAAAAAAACAACTCGAGTAAGACTACAAAGTACTGATCCAAATATCTACTCAAGTAAAGTAAAAAGTACAGACTGAGAATTGTACTCAAAAAGTACTTTTAAAAGTAAAAAGTACATGCTCTGTATTTTTTTAAAGTATAGCGTAGAAAGAACAAAACCTAAATTTGCCTTTACATGTGATATTTTGTTGAAGGGGCACACCCAGAGAATTAATGAAAACAACGTATTAACTGCTACTGTACTGTAGTGCATTACCGAGTAGAGTAGCAGTAGCCCCCTACTGACTCTTACCATGTTGGAAAAAAAAAAGAAAATATTAATGACCCTGTTTTGGGAAAAATAAGGAGTAGAAGTATTGATATATTTGTTAAAAATCTACAGAGTATAACAAAAAAGTACTCACAGAAAATAGTACTTCTAAAAGTACAGATACTTAAAAATTCTACTTGAGTACAGTACTCAAGTATTTGTACTTCGTTACTTGCTATCTCTGCAACAATGATATATAAAAAAGATACAGGAAGGAGGCAGGAGAAGAGGAATCGACAGATCTCCATGTCATCATTAGGGAATCGCATCACAGCTTGGCGGCTGGAGGGTGGTATAACGTACGGCGTAGTATACGTATATGCAGGGATGGGCAGTAACAAATTACATTTACTCCACTACAATTATTGTGTGTACTTTTTTACTTTTGGAGTACATTTTTCACAAGTTACTTTCTACTTTTTCTAGAGTAAATTGGAGGTACTGAGATGTCAGCAATGAACTACTCGTTACATTAACTTGGTCTTTAGTGACACCAGTTGGGAACTGTTGGCACCTATGTTGCTGTCATATAGCTCTCCCTCCGGCTCTCTGTCTCGGGCGCTCTCTTGGTCTTTGTCTCTCTCTCCGTCCTAATTTTTTTTGTCTCTCTCTCCGTCCTAATTTTTTTTCACTGAAAATTACTCAGTACTTTTGCTACTTAAGTAACTTTTTTGTGGAGTACTTTTTTTACTTTTACTTGAGTAACTATTTGGATGACTACTTTTTAGTAATATTTTGCTGAGGTAACAATACTTTTACTTAAATAATTGTATGCCTACTCTGCCCATATATGCGCATACGTACGATTAAGTGCTATACTACCACTTCACATCCATTATATACGGGCAAATACAATGGAGGTAGTTAGGCTGCCATCTGCTGCTGATTCATATTACTATGGATAGATCAATAATAGAACACTTTTAAACTGACAATGCAAATATCGCTCTCTGCCTGTTTGTCTGACAGTGATGATACCACCATAATGTCTGCCGCCATCAAGCCGTGCAACAGCCCTATTGTCCCAGGGCACCATCTAAGATATTTAGTTTTGCAACACAAGAAGAGCATCCTCAGTAACAGAGGCTATATTTGAGGAGGGATAATTGTATTAACAATCAGGCTTTGAACTGGTTCAAGGAACATAAACGGGAACTTTTTTTCAGGGAACAGAAATGAAACAGGAAACTTTATTATTTTTTAAGTTCTGGAACAGGAACACTCATTTAGAAATAATGCTTAATTCTGTTTTATTTCGTTCTTTAAAGCTTTTGTTGAAACACGGCGCACAAGCATTAAATTGAATTGAAACAACGTTTCAATTCAAGTCAGTTGTGATAGGCGGTGTTTCAGCTGACAGGGATGAAATTAAATGTTCCGGGAAGAATATTTTTTGTTCTATCCGGTGCAGGAATGTCAACTTTTCATTCCGTTTCTGTTCGGAAACAACACATCGGTTCAAAGCCCTGTCAAGTAACCATCACATCGGCCAAATCTCACCTGGTTGTTCGAGCCATGACAAGTCATCAGAGCTGATTTCATCCAGACTGGCTGTAGGACTCAGATCCTCAGAGTCCGACTCCACGCACACTTTGGACTCAACTTCTCGGTGCAGAGACCTGGCGACTAGTGACACATATGGATGCATTAGTTACTTCTTAATCTGCAATTTTGCTATTTTAATCAATCTACAATAGGTGGTGATAGTGAGACATCAAACAGTTTGCAATACTAATAAGGTTTCAGATTCATAATTAAAAACTAGATGCACTCAGCAAACCTGCGCCGTAGTGGTACAAAAAAAATCATACTGTTAGTGCTAGCAGTATGTGTGGCAAGCCATTATCAATACAAGTGCTCATAGAGTAGCGTGATTGCGATTGACCCATAGACTGTAATCTCACCGCCGAACATGCCAACTACATTTCCCAGCGGTCCCCGCAACCCGGAGGTCTGGTCACATGACCGCAGTAATCCCCCCAGCAATCTATCGGTAAGTGGGTGATTAAGTATGATTATGTTACTTATAGGCTACAGAAATGCACCAAAATGTAACTGATTCTTCTGTGTGTCATTTCCAACAACTGTACTAGAAGAGAACAATGAACAGTACAACGTTACCCACAGCCTCGCAACACAAGGAAAGAGACATACGCTTAACCACAGGCACACAAACACACAGATACAGTAGGCTGATGTATCGATGACAGCAGCATCCTAGTAATAAGCTAGATCAAAGAGATGTGTCTTGAGCTTCTTCTTAAAAACAGTCTCCACGGCCCTGAGGCCCTTCGGTAGACCATTCCATAGTCGAGGGTCATAGAAGCTGAATGCGGCCTCTCCATGCGATTTGGAGTTAACTCGTGGAACTACCAAGAGCCCTGTGCCGCTGGACCTCAGGTTATGCGACGGCTGATATGGTACAAGCAGATCAGCAAAGTACGGAGGGTTTGTTACGTACCAGGTCTACACTCTGCAATCACCAGACTGCTCAGCTCATCTTTTAATTGTGACACGTTCATTCTGTTGAGGACAGTACAGTTAGTATATTTGTACAGTAGGTTACAACAAAAGTACAGCTTTGATATTTGTAAAAACCTGACTGTTATCATTTTATCTACACATGCCACTCTGTGTGTTTGTGTATGGGGAAGGCTTGGATGGGTGGCTGGGGGGGGGGGGGGGAATGTATCTTGTGGCCCAAACGGGGACTGCCTCTCCTTTTGATGAAGTACTTCTAAATGTCTAGACGCATTCGTTCAAACCCGTAACGGTAAATAAAAACCCATATTTCAGACGGCTTATCCCCGACCCCCTCAATGATCAGCTTGTTCACATTGAAAGCGCGAGACAGTGAGAACCAGTGTTGTACCCAAACGTGTTCAAATAACGATAGTTCTGGAAGTCCTTCATATTTTAGGCGAATGTTAATTATGCTAGATGAATGGTATAATTGTGAATGCACTAGCAAGGCCATGGTAGTGGTTGGCAGCTAGCAGCGGTATCTAAAAGCGAGGTAGGTGGGCTGGCTAGGCCGTGGTGGTGGTTGGCAGCTAGCAGCGGTATCTAAAAGCGAGGTAGGTGGGCTGGCTAGGCCGTGGTGGTTGGCAGCTAGCAGCGGTATCTAAAAGCGAGGTAGGTGGGCTGGCTAGGCCGTGGTGGTGGTTGGCAGCTAGCAGCGGTATCTAAAAGCGAGGTAGGTGGGCTGGCTAGGCCGTGGTGGTGTTTGGCAGCTAGCAGCGGTATCTAAAAGCGAGGTAGGTGGGCTGGCTAGGCCGTGGTGGTTGGCAGCTAGCAGCGGTATCTAAAAGCGAGGTAGGTGGGCTGGCTAGGCCGTGGTGGTTGGCAGCTAGCAGCGGTATCTAAAAGCGAGGTAGGTGGGCTGGCTAGGCCGTGGTGGTGGTTGGCAGCTAGCAGCGGTATCTAAAAGTGAGGTAGGTGGGCTGGCTAGGCCGTGGTGGTGTTTGTGGTTGGCAGCTAGCAGCGGTATCTAAAAGCGAGGTAGGTGGGCTGGCTAGGAGACTAACTTGGCTATGGAAGTGGTTGGCAGCTAGCAGCGGTATCTAAAAGCGAGGTAGGTGGGCTGGCTAGGAGACTAACTTGGCTATGGAAGTGGTTGGCAGCTAGCAGCGGTATCTAAAAGCGAGGTAGGTGGGCTGGCTAGGCCGTGGTGGTGTTTGGCAGCTAGCAGCGGTATCTAAAAGCGAGGTAGGTGGGCTGGCTAGGCCGTGGTGGTGTTTGGCAGCTAGCAGCGGTATCTAAAAGCGAGGTAGGTGGGCTGGCTAGGCCGTGGTGGTTGGCAGCTAGCAGCGGTATCTAAAAGCGAGGTAGGTGGGCTGGCTAGGCCGTGGTGGTAGAAAAGGTCAGGAAACATCTTACCTGAGTTGGTTCAACTCCTGCTGTGTGTGTGTGTGCTGAGAGGACGTCTTGCTCAGGTCAAAGGTATGATTTCTGTAGGTGTCAGTGAGTTGCTCCACCGCCTGGCCA
>OMKY01246112.1:0-14760 GCA_900302395.1 Bregmaceros cantori | reverse complement strand
GGAGAGCCATGTTAGCAAAAGTTTCTAGGTTATCTAGTGACAGTAGGTCGTGTTTGAGTAGAATGGGGCAGTGATGGTCGCTCCATCTCTTTTTGTCTAGTATTTTGAGCGCATGCTTAAAATGGGTGTTAATGTTTTTATACGCTCCAGATTGGCTCCAGGTTGTGATGCAGTAGTTAATTCTAGACAGAATGAGTGCGTTGAAGAACGTTTTTGCGGCCTCAGTGGTGAGAGAGTCTCTAATTTGCCTGAAGGTAGCGAGGGTGAGACGCAGCTTTTGTGATGTGTTTGGCGCGTTTATCGAACTTTAGATGGCTATCAATGATTACTCCCAGATATTTGGTGTCTGGTACATTGGTGATGGCTTCTCCTCTGACAGATATGTTGAGTTTGAGGGGGGTGGTTTTATGGAAAAGAGCATAGCCATTGTTTTGCTAACATTGAGTGACAGGTGGTTGTCACTGAGCCAATTGGCGATGTTTTCCATGGCTTCGTTCAGATTGTTGGAGATGATATCTACATTTTTACCGCTGGCCAGGATGACCGTATCATCAGCGTACATCTGTACGGATACATTGGGGCAGATGTCGGGCAGGTCGTTGATATAGAGGCTGAACAGTAGTGGGGCCAACGTTGACCCCTGGGGCACCCCCAGCGTGCAGTTTCCCTGCTCAGATTTATGGCCTTGAATTGTCATTGTTTAGGAATGAGGAGAACCAATTTATGGTGGAGTTGGCGAAGTAGAATTTTTTAAATTTTTGTAGCAGGGTCGCATGGTTGACCGTATCAAAAGCTTTTCTTAGATCTAGGAAGACGGCACCCACCTTGTGCCCCCTGTCCAGGTCGCTTCTGATGCTCTCCACTAGGTGGCAGCAGGCGGTCTCGGTAGAGTACTTCTGACGGAAGCCGAATTGCATTTTGTGCAGCATTTGGTTTCCCTCTATGTATTTGGTAACCTGGTTGGCAATGGCTTTTTCGAGTACTTTGGAGATAGGTGGGAGGATGCTGATAGGCCGGTAGTTATTTACGTCTTGGGAGTTTCCCGATTTGAAAATTGGGGTCACCGTGGCCATTTTTAGTGCGTCAGGGAAAGTGCTTTCTGCGATGGATTTATTGGTGAGTTGTGTCAGCGGGAAAGTGAGCGCTAGTTTGTTTCTTTTGATTAGGGCGCTGTCTAGACCGTTTGCAACACTTCTGACCATTCAACATGCCGAAAGCACAAGCCAAGACTGCCCAGCGAGCGTTATCTTTCACCCTGGTCCCAGAACCTGCTCTGCCGGCAGGGGAGGGAGGGGGTGACTGTGCGACTCACGGCCGGCCCTCCTTTGCCTCGGGGCTGTCATCTTGGAAAGACTGACGGGACTGCAGGAGAAAATCTCTGAAAAAATAGCGGAGAAGATCGCCTTTTGGAATCCTGCCTTACAGCGAAACTCAGCAAGGCCTTTACCTGCAAGCTCAAGGACATCTGCGCACGAGTGGATGAACAGACAAACCAACGAAAACATAAACACACCGCTAGTCGCAGGTAGCTGCCTTACCGAAGGATATTGGCCGTCTCCAACATCTCAGACATGAAGGTGGAGACACCCTTGACCTGGTTGTCTCCAGCACCCACTCTGGCCAACACGCTGTCCACCACATGGAGCTCAGCACTCTCGCAGGGCACAAAGCTCCCCATCTGGGCCATCAGGGCCACAACCCCCACCTGCCGAATGAACGTGGACTTGCCTCCCATGTTTGGACCTGGAGGGAGAGGAACAGGGAAAGTAAGGCGTTAAGGTTAGGTAAAGGTACTTTACAGACACACGTACAGGGAAATTCTTCCTACACATTCAACCCATGCCTGAGGAGTGGTGGGCAGCCACGGTGCAGCGCCTGGGGGCCAACTCCAGATTCTGAGCCTGCGCCTTGGCACTGATTGGATCATGTTAACTAGAAAAAAGGGTGTGGTAATTTGAAAAATTCCCATCATGATGATCGTGGATGTTGGATATTTTCTATCCACGGTTATCAGCATAGGCAAGGTCTTGTTTGAGAAATGACACTCGTATAGACCACAGAGCTAATGCAACTCAGAGTCAGCAAGTGAACCATCAGTTGGCAGTGTCAAGTCTGACTCGCCTTGCGGGAGTCGCTGCTTTTATTGACAACGGCAACACATAGACAGTGGTCCAGCACACATTAACAAAACCCACTCTGGTTGAACACACGAACACACACAACATTGGTTTTCCTGCAGACACCTTATCAGGTCATAAACTTTGACCTGTACTGCCACACACAGAGTCATAAATTTATGTTGAACTCTTACTGACCTACCACTGAACCACCAGCAAGACAGACAGAGAAGTTCTCTAAACAAGTTCTCTAAACGATAATTAACTTATTTCTATCAGTGGACCCCCCCAAATTGCAATTGCCGATTTGATCGCGATCACCCCGCCCCACCTGCCGAGTCTCCCACGGCACTCGTCTGCAAAGGTGATGTATTTCAAAGCTGTACAGCAGAGCTATTGAACTACTTTGCTCAGAGGGCTGCATTGTCAGAAGCCCAATGGGCCCGGGGCCGTTGTAGATGCTGGACTGCATGCGCCCCCACACCTCCCCCTTCAGTAATCTCCGGCCTATTTGCAAATTTTGATGCAAAGCATAAAAGTATGCTTATTTAAAGTAGCATACTTCCCATTAAAATGGCTTAAATCATATGCAACAATGGTGTTTTCTCATTTGTAACAAGCAACATCTGAAACAACAACACACAAATAGTGGTAAACAACAGCAGCTCACTTAAACTACAACACATTTATAGCGCATCTGTTGAGGAAAACAGAATCAGTTAGCCTTTAACTCGCCAGTGTTTCTGGCGAGTTAAAGAACAGCACCTCAGCTAAAACATGCCTGCCAACAACGAGCGTCTTGTTTTTTTTTAAACATGGGCCTAATTTGCCAAAATCAGAAAAGGAGAATTTTTTTTTTTTTATTGTGGTTTCATAGCCTAGACAGCCTGGGTTCTGACAAAAAATGGTAACTTTCCTATTAGTAGAACCTACCCAAAAGTCACTATAAACCCACACTATCATCAAATTCCAAAATCGATCCAACCAGCATTGATAAGATGTCTGCATTCTCGGAGTCTATGCAACTTATGGTGCATAGACCCCCCTGGTGCATAGAGCTGATGGTGAGTAGTTCAAGTTCTATAATAACGTTAGGCGGTCTTGCATTTTAATGCCTTTTGTATTGTTTGATAGCGCACAATGCTGTCGGGCTCCACAGACGCAATTCCATTTTTGTTATATACTTTTGTAGTAGTAATTTTCATTTTTTCATCATTGTATTCATGTTCGATAGACCATAATATATATTCCTATGTCCCACACAGGTCCGTGCACGGAGGAGGAGCGAGATGCAGTGCCAAGTGGCATTGCATGCAGGGCATGGCTTCACTCTTTACCACACCAAATTGGCAAATGCCACATAAAATCAGGGTCAGTGTGGGGCTGGCTTGGTGACATCACCCTCCCCAGAAGGTTCTGTGTTTAGTGTATATAAGGAGTGAGCCTACGGGCCATTTCTCGCTCCGGTCCAGAAATAAAGACATCACAAGAGCAACTTAGAAGTTTCCCGTCGTCCATTCTTCCCCCACCTAACGGCGGTTCTACGACCTCTAAACTGGTGACCCTCAACTTCTGGTTTTCGCCGGGAGAAAGAACACGCAGCCGGGGGCCGGGTCAGACTGGCCGTGATCGGAAATTCACCTCGGTTCCCAACAGGGCCACACACACACGTGTGTTGGCACCATGGACTTTTCCTGCTGTTGCGGCTCGGCGCTGACATGCATTACGCGCGTACCCAAGATGGACCGGGCACTGCTCACGGAATGGGGTGTAAGGGACACGGCGAATGCAGCTACACCGTATTGTGGTCATTGTGACATCACCTTCCGCAGAAGGTTCTGCGTTTAGTGTATATAAGGAGTGAGCCTACGGGCCATCTCGCTCTTTGCTGATCGGGTCCAGAAATAAGGACATCGCAAGAGCAACTTAGGTTTCCCGTTGTCCATTCTGCCCCGACCTTACGCCGGTTCTACGACCTCTGAAATGTATCTTTTTATTTCAAGTATTATTTCCACTCGTTTTCAAACTTCAAGACTTCATTTGATGTTGATATATCCTGTGTTCAGTCATGTAGTTTGATGACAGCATAGTTTCACAACTTTGTGTGCACCGTCGCGTCCACCGCTCGTTTCTTCACAATCAACACTGTCCACCGTATCCGCAGTACTCATGACGTCCCGCGGTGCTGCACTGGAGTAGAAACGTCCTTACAGGTTCCGTCCATCAGAGCAGTTATTCAACTGAATGTGGTGACCCAATCTCACCACGGGGAGTATTATTCACCTGGCGTTCGTATTTCCGTATTCCAAAAGAACCACTGCATATTGTACTGTTCAATTAATTTATTAAACTTGAATAAATAAACTATCTATGCCCGCCTAATAAATAGTAATCCATAATCCAATCATATCACCATTGTCGCCGTTGAATTATTGTTGCTCCCACGAGCACTATGCTATCATCCCTTATAAGCGCACCTGTGCAGTCAAGCGCAGCCAGTGCAATGTGCGATGGTGCCGTCACTCAACATGAATGAATGACAAAATATAAAAACGTAAAGTGCCGACAATTCAGGTATTCATTATAAAGTCAATTATTTTCTTAAATAACAAAATATTGAATGAATGAATGAAATGTATTTAACGACAGTACAGAGCCATTAGTCACTTCAACATGTTACACAGCAATAGAGATGGCATTCATTGCAAAATGTTACATGGGTCATGAAAAGATAGATATACACAGGATTAGCAAATTGCTAGATTACACCTGGCTGTCGGTGGAGCCCCCTGGGGGAGGGGGGGCTTGTTGATTAGAGTTCATATATGGCGCATCATATGCGCAGCGGGGACAGTTCTGTGTCCCTTAGTGGAGGAAGGTGGCTCGCTCGAGGCGTTCGAGCCCGGTGTGAGAGGGCAGTCGTTGAGTTAAGCACATTGTGGTAGGTGTCTACGCAATATCTCATGCGTAGTGCATAGGTTCTGTTGAGTTTCGGACTCAAAAACTTCCCGAAGGCACGCAAGAGGGAGTCGAAACGGGCGTCGAGTCGATCGTCTAGATCCTTGGTTTCCTCGTTATGGTCAGGGTTCAAGTCCTTGGTGGAGAGGGTTTCTTTCAATTCTTTTAGTTGTTTTTCAATGTTTTTGAGCTGTCCGTCAATGTTCTTATTAGGTTGGGTGTTGGACGCGGCAGTGTTTTCAGCGATTTTGAGGAGCAGAACTTCGGCCGCCTTGATGGAGGAGTGGCAGTTGTTAACCGTGACGGAGACACTCCTTAGAGGGCCGTCCTCGCTGCTCCCGGTAAGGGCGCGGGGGGCGCTCGCTCCCGGGAGGTGGAGGTGGGATAGAGACCACCAGCCAAGTTCCGGGTCGTGTGTGCGCTTCCATTGCGCTCTCACTTTGAAGTGGACGTACACTCCGGCAATGGCGCCGGCGATCGTCAGGAGAAGGGTGATGAGTGTGACGATGAAGATGTAGATGTCCTCCACGTCCTCTACGATCAGCAGGGTCAGGCAGAGTTCCTGCCATTAATTCCATGAGTCGTGGATGTAGCCGCTGAGCTCGGTTCCCTGGGGGCACTGCCGTTCTGCTGGGCTGCGGGCAGCACCACTGACACCGGGAAAGATGGTGTCGTAAGCACCCACCACTAGATTGGTTAGGAAAGGGGCCAAAGCGATAGCCATGGTGAATGCCTTCGGAGTTGGTGTCAGGGGATCAGCGATGGCTGGACTGGAGTGGGAGTCAGTGTGAGCAGTGAGGGGGGGGGGCATTTAGTGATCAGGTCAGAGAGTGGTTTCTGGGGCCATATTGCGGTGGACTTTGTAGGTCAGGATGGCAAGGGTGGGTAATGTTTCGAAGGGGAGCATTGCATATTTTTTTTTAGGATGGGACAGTGGTGATCGGTCCATTTTTTTAAGAATTTTGAGCCCTCTTTTGTATAGCGAGGCAATGGGGTTGGTGACATTAGCATTGCATTGACTCCAGGTGATTATGCAGTAATTGATTCTGGAGAGGATGAGAGCGTCAACATTTTTTTTTGCTGCTTCTAGTGATAGGGAGTCACGTATGTGCCTGAAAGTAAATAGAGTCAGTTTCAGCTTCTGTGCGAGCTGCTCGGCGTGTTTATCATAATTCAAGTTGGCTGTCGATGGTGATATATAGGTATTTGGTTTTGTGTACAACGGCGATGCTTTCTCCTCTGACATGGAGGTTAAGGGGTTGTAGGGATTGGGTTGGTCGGTTGGTGAATAGGATGGCCATGGTTTTCTTTACATTTAGTGAGAGTTGGTTGCGGCAAAGCCATTCGGCAATTTTTTCCATGGCTGCGTTTAGATTGTCTAAAATTTCGTTTGTGTTACTTCCATCGGATTTGTGTCCGTTAATTTGGACGTTTTGGGTCCGGTCCTTTAGGAAGGAGGCGAAGCATGTGATAGTGCTGTCTGCGAAGTTGAATTGTTTTAGTTTCCTGATTAGGGTATTGTGGTTGACTGTGTCGAATGCTTTCCTGAGGTCTGGGAAGATTGCCCCTACTTTGTGTCGCTTGTCGAGTTCATTCCACAAGGTGGCCGCACGCCGTTTCCATAGAGTGCTGATGGCAAAAGCCAAATTGCATTTTGTGTAGCATTTTATTGGATTCAACGTGGTATGTTACTGTCTGGCGATTGCTTTTTCTATCACTTTGAAGTATCTGGAAGGATGCTGATTGGGCGGTAGTTGTTGACATCTTGGGAGTTTCCCGATTTGAAAATGGGGGTAACAGTAGTGACTTTTAGCGCATCTGGGAAGGTACTCTCAGCAATTGTTTTGTTGACAAGTTGCGTTAGGGGGAGTGTGAATGCTCTGCTGTTCCTTTTTATGAGGACGCTGTCTATTACATGAATGTCCTTAGCTTTGGCGTTGGAGAGGGATTTGATAGTCCGGTAGATTTCACAGAGGGGTACTGGTTTCAGGGCGAAGGGGGTGCCGTTAGCTGTGGGGGTTGTGTGTGTTGGCTCCCGGGGGGTGCAGCGTGTGCTGTGGCTATGCTTAGGAAGTGTGCGTTGAAGGCACATGCAATGCGTTTGCTGTCTGTGATGGTGCCATCGGCAGTGGTTAATTGGATAGGTTTATTTGTTTTCAAGTTTTTGCCCATTAGTTTATCGATTTGCTCCCACATGAGTTTGGGATTGTGTTTAGAGTTTTGGATAATGGTAAGAAAATGGTTCGCTTTTGCCTTTCTGAAGGCGCCGATTGTTTTATTTCTCAGTGATTTAAATAGGAGTAGGTCTGATTGTCTCTAAAAATAAATATTATTCCAGAGCCGTATTATTCATTGAACTTAAACATTTTCTTTTTCCAATATAAATTGGTGCCTACACTAACTATAACATGCTTTTGGTGGTGGTTGAAGCTGGAGTGCCTGGAGGAAACCCATGCAGATACGAGGAGAACATGTAAACTCCACACAAGGAACCTGGGCCTTCCTGGGGCTCGAATCCAGGACCTTCTTGTTGCAAGGCATTAGTGCAGACTAAACAAACGTCTGTTGGATATTTAACTTTAGAAAACTGGGTGCGCCTGGAAAAGTGTTGGTTGTCCCTCAATCCTAGGACCAATTCTTTGACTTGTACATGCTTACACGGAGGGATTAGGATGATCATTAGGATGATTAAACTGATGATAAATAGCTGCACATCACCAAGGGACAAAGGGGAAATTGACATCCAGCTAATTGCATCTCAGATATTGAGTCATGGCAAACCACCTGCAAGTCAACCAGGGTTTTACTCAAACTAAGAGGATCTCTACTTTCTAGGGAAAATTGTTTTTTTTCCCTACATTCTAAAAATTATAGCGTCAAAATGTATTCCAACAAGAGAAATGGAATGAAAATTTTTCAGGTTAATTGTTAAGATTTTTAAAAGGTCATAATGAAGATACACATTTACGGTAAAAAAAAGGGGGGGGGGGCAATTAATCGACTATCAAAAATAATCGTTAGTTGCAGCCAAACATCCATGCAGTCGAGACTCACCTGTGATGATGTAGAAATTTTTCTCGCCACGCACAAAACTGACATCATTGGGGATGAAGGCAGCGTCAGCGTCCGTCTCCATGCATGGGTGGCGTGCCTGGCGCAGCTCGAGACGCCGCGGACCGTCCTCATGCACCAGGATACGAGGCCGGACGTACGGCACGGGGGCGGAGACCGAGGCCACGGCCAGACTCACCAAGGCGTCCAGCTGGGCACTGACATCGCTCAGTGTCTGCAGTGGGTCCACATAGCCTGAAATATTTAGAACTAGGGCTGTCAATCTCCCCTCAAAATGAGATTCGAAATTGGAATGCATTTCAATTGAAAATTGAGTCAAAATCGACTTTTACTGTATTTTGTATCATTTAAATTAAATGGAGCAAGGCTGCCCTGCTCGCGCCCATTAAGAGTATGCCCTCGACTGTGTTGGCGAGTCTCTTCTGCTGAAAACACAGTTTTCAGCAACTCCTTCAAATTAAATTTGAAGTAGTTCAGCACTCATTGGCGTGCGGATATGGCAGCAATGCAGTTATCAAAATATGAATTTAGAAACATTATGTAACAAAAGATAAGAGATTATATATGTGTGTGACGGTGTCAGAATGTACTTTGTTAAATTTATGTTAAACTTTGGGATATTATTTTGTTTTTTTTTGTTTTTTTGTACCGGTGTCCTATGACAACTTCCTGTTTCCACCCTGTCATAAGTTTTGGGACCGGACACTTTGAGTCCATGCGTTCACATTGGACCAGACGCGGCGTGGCCTCGTCACCTTCGTTTGTTTGCAGTACCACCATTATAGCTTCAATTCACCCAAGTGTGTGTCATTGGAGGGACGCAAGAGAGATCTGTCACATTGGTGCCGTGCCTCCGTGATTCTTCTGCTGAGCTGTTGACTCGGCGGCGCGGAACGGGGACTCTTCTGCTGCAGCCTCCACATGATGTCGGGTGGTTGGTGGTGTCAGCCATTGGTGGTGCTATCGCAGCCTAGTGTTTGAGTGTTGTCATTTGGACTCCATTATTCTACATTTTTATTTTGAATACCTAAAAACAAAAAAATTACACAACGCAGGGTATTCAAAGACAGCGAAAAATTAGCAGGGTATGTTTTTTTAGGGTGGAAGGCTGAAAGAGTTGTGTACCGGGTGTTTTATTTATTTATTTTGTTTGAACAGTACACGATTAAGGAGTATTTCTGGAGGTTTTTTTTTCCCACTTATTTTTGGCATGTGCACATTCAACGTTTAGGTTCAACACATTCATAGCTTGTGCATCACATGGTAAATTGCGTTGAAATTGGGTCACGTACAGGGTGCAATTGTTTTTTTTTTTTTTTGCCAATTTAGAGTTAGTGGCTCTATACACTTTTTTTGTGAGTGAGTGCAAATAGTTCATATGGGGAGTGATTTCATGTTTATTCTCATGACTGGTATTTAGGATTATTGTTAGGATTTTTTTTTGACACATTTATTTTTTGCGTTAGCGAACATGAGTCGTCGCAGAGGTGGACTTGCTGGGGTGCGTGGTGGTGGTATGGCTCCACCACCTGTTAGTCATTTGTCCCCTCCCCTATATCAGTGCCCAACTACACCCCCTAATGGCAGCCAGTCTCCATCCATGAATCAGCCTTGTGCTCCACCACACTGCATTGCCCCATACTCACAGTTCACTACGCCCACTGCCAGTAGGAGCCAGGGCTTCAACCCGGGTTTTAGCACCCCAGGATCAGACACCTTAGCAGCCGAGATTGTAATCCAAATGGGGGATGTTATAATTCAACAGGTTAGCCACCAAGTAAAACAGGACATTCTAACGCAGCTTGGTCTTGCTTTTAGTACACCATCCTGTGCACAGAGTGCGAGTGTTGGGGGATGGGGGGCAGCGCCGCCAGAGCCATCGCAGGTGCAATAGGGGCCCCAGAGAAAGCTCAAGGACCCCCCCTTGCTTGTCGATGAGTCAGACTGTTTCAGTGCAGGAGTGGGAGGAGGTGATGAGGCATTTTATTAGAAGGGATGATTTCAGACTTGATGAACAAGCGGAGGAAATCCTTGTCCACTTGCGTGGTAAGGCCAAGGATGTTGTTCGATTTGGGATTAGGAATGGCAATATCAATGTTACACACAACCCCGAAGCGATTTATGGCCTGCTATGGAAACATTTTGATTCTGCCCCATGTTCCCAGATTCCGCTCGCTGATTTTTACACCACGGTGCCTGCAAAGGGGCGAGCTGGCATTTGACTACTGGCTAGGGCTGATCCGCGCCGCTGACTTAGCCATCACACGTTTGGGGGAGCAGGGCAAGAGGTTGGACAGCCCCGGTTGCGCGCATGTTCATAAAGAATTGCCACTCTCCTGAACTAGCAGTCACAATTCGTTCAAAGACAGACAAGTGGACAGTCCAGGAGGTCCATGACATTGTCAGTGAGTATCAGTTAGTGAAGATTTAGAGAGTCTGTACGAGTCATTTACTTCCTCTACACCCTTCAGAAGGTTGACAGTTTGTTTTATACGGATGCTCATCTCACTGAGGGGCTTGTGCTGAAAGCTATGATTGACAGCGGTTCCATGTCTTGCTCCCTTAGTGAAGCTGCAGCAAAGCGTGTTTTGGAGAAGTATCCCAGTATGAAGCAGTTTCCTGCAGATGATTTGGTGGTCATTGGTGCTAGTGGCCATCATGTCAATCCGACTGCAATTTATGACTTTAACTTGACAGTTTACGGTTTCCCACTACAAAGGGAGGACATGATTTTGGGAGCAATGCTATCAAGGTCCTGATACGGGTAATGAAGGGTTCTGACAGCTATTGGGACCTTCTAGCTAAACCTGTTGATGTAACTGAGTGACAGTCATCAGTTTTTGTCCTTGCTGTCCAATGCTGAAAAGTGGAAAGGGGGTCCAATGCCAGACAGGATTGGGACTGTGAAGCTTAGACGGAGTATCACACTGCAGCCATTGCGCAAGCACTTAGTTTGGGGCAGGTTACCATCTTCAGCGCCCATATCAGTGGGGAGTACGGTGGTGGTCGAGGCAACCAAATCGCGTGCTGGGCTCAGGAATGTGCGTTTGCCCCAAATGAGCATCTGGTCCTGGAACGTCTGGAGATGGTACCCTCTCGTCTGAAGAACCATGGGCTGAAGTTGGCGCCGAAGAAGGGTCATTTTCTTAGGAGGTCGGTGCGTTTCTTAGGACATATCATTGGCGCAAGTGGAGTGGAGAAGGACCGAGACAAGGTGGCGGCCATCATGGACATTGATATGGCGGAGCTGATGGAAACTGATGGAGCCACACCATCGGGGGCAAGGATCCCATCCTTCTTGGGTATGGTCCTCTACCATCAACATTTCATTGCTGATTGTTCGGCAAAAGCACTGTTTGCCCTCCTGGCAGGACGTCAGGTGCAGCTCAAGATAAAGGGCTGGCCTCTCAAGAAGAAGCTGCCTCCACCACCAAAGCCGACACCAGACGACTGGACTCCATCGTGCAGAGATGCATTCATTGCCTTGAAGAAGGAGTTGGCCCAGTGTTATCTTAGCCCACCCTGACTTTACTGCGCCATTCATTCTGGCTGTTGATGCATCATTAGACAGCATGGGAGCCTTGTTGTCCCAGATACCACCAGGTGAAACAACGGCCCGTCCTGTTGCATTTGCCAGTAAAACACTTTTCAAGTCACAGCTCAACTACCCAGCTCACAGGCTTGAATTTTTGGCGTTGAAATGGGCCGTCTGCGATAAGTTTAGCCATTGGCTGAAGGGAACACATTTCACGGCATGGACAGATAACAATCCACTGACAAATATTTTGACAAAGCCTCGCTTAGACGCAGTAGAGCAAAGGTGGTGGCCAAGCTTGCAGCTTACGACTTCAACCTCAAGTATGTCCCAGGTAAAAAGAACACGGTCGCCGATTGCCTGAGCCGGGAACCATTTTTTCGCTCCTGTATCAGCCACCACCTAATCAAGGAGCCGTACATCGCCTTGCTGAAGGAGGTCAACGGGGTGGTCACTGGTAGTGTTCAGGAGGCAATTTGAGTCACTAACAACATACATGTCG
This sequence comes from Bregmaceros cantori, assembly GCA_900302395.1. Classification (NCBI taxonomy): domain Eukaryota; kingdom Metazoa; phylum Chordata; class Actinopteri; order Gadiformes; family Bregmacerotidae; genus Bregmaceros; species Bregmaceros cantori. The sequence goes on along the minus strand of OMKY01246112.1, from coordinate 2,576 downwards.
TTCTTGAAGCTCAGTCGGACTCATCAGATTTGAGTGTAGTGGCTGCTGTTGACACCCCAGAGGGCTCAGTTAGCACTGGGGAGGTTTCTGCAGTGCTAGGTGCCCATGGAGGAAATGTAGGGGGAGGGTTTCCCGTTAGTGATGTACCATTCTCACAGCTTCCGGTAGAAGACCGGTCAACAGCCATTCCTCAGTCAACTCATTTAGTCGCAAGGGGAAGACCCAGTGACATCGGCGTAGGTAAGCCAACAGACGAGAAGCAGCATCCGAGTCCACTAGTGTCAGAAAACTTCTCAGGCAGTGGAAGAAGTTGCGTGTCTGCAATGGCATACTTTATCGTGTGAAAAAGGACATTAGATTGAACAGGACTGTATTGCAGTTTATCGTGCCAGACAGCCTCAAACACCAGGTCCTAGTTGCCATTCATGATCAGTCTGGCCATCAGGGCCGTGCACGTACACTCTCCTTGGCAAGGGAACGATTCTTTTGGTCTGGCATGGAAAGGGATGTGGAGAACACAGTTGGGTATCATTACTTTTAACAGTAATCCCATTAAATTACTTGTTACTGATCATAAAAAGTAATCCATTACGTTACTGGATTACTGATTGAAGCATGTAACAAGTTAGATTATTTTCCGTAATTGATCAAATAAAACCCAATCAAGAATAAGATTCATATCTGATTTACAATAAAATCAAAAGTATACACACCATGGATCCACTTCAAGTGGATCAGAATACATTTTGAAGTGGGCAGGTGTGCGGCTGTGGGGTCCATGTACAGTGTGTGGGAGATTGGATTGGACACAGGATCACTCCGTGCCGCTTGTCGTTGGGGCCGTGCGGCCACTGGGGGCAAGCCCTGCGTAGCGCCCGACCGAGGCCGGCGTCCCGTGCGACCCTGTGTCCGCTGCTTGTGCCTGGTGCGGGGGGCGGCGGCTCAGGTAGGGGCCGTTGCGCACACAAGGACATCACAACGAAGCGGTCTCCTGTTTGGTCCGGTTGCGTGTGTATTGTGCATGGACTTCGCATATTAGTCCCACCGCCGAGCAGCTCTGATGAATGTGGACATTTCAGGCATTCTCCCAACAGCCGGCGCCCCTTCCCCGGGGTGTATGCACATGTGTCTTCAAAATGGGCTATATAGACATAGTAACGAGTATCGAGTAACGTATCTCTTTAGAAAAAATATAAATTGGACGTTATAGCCAGTGAAGAGGAACTAACACGTTAGATTACAAAGTTGCCAAAAAAGTAATTCGTTAGTAATCCGTCCGTTATTGTAACTGATTACACCCAACTCTGGTGGAGAACCATGTAAAGAGATGTGAAAGGTGTATTGTTGGCAAGACACTGGAGCCGGATGCTCGCGCTCCTCTCAAAAACATTCAAACTTCTTCTCCAATGGAATTGGTGTGCATTGATTTTTGGTCACAGAAAGACTGTTGATGTCCTGGTTGTGACTGACCATTTTTCAAAGATGGCGCATGCCAGAACCAATCAGCAAAACAGGTTGCCCATCGGTTGTGGGATGACTTTTTCTGTATCTATGGGTTTCTTAAGAGAATCCATTCAGATCAAGGAGCTACTTTTGAGAGCAAGCTAATGAAGGAACTTTTGGAAATAGCTGGAATTGAAAAGTCTCATACTACACGGTATCACCCGATGGGTAATGGCATCACAGAACGTTTTAAGACAATTGGTAGCAGGTTGAGGGTAGGGGTGCAACGGATCAAGAGACTCACGGTTCGGACTGATCCTCGGATCAGAGCTCACGGATCACGGATTTTTCGGATCATCGCAAAAAAAAGAAAACAAGACAAGACAAAAATAAAAACACAAGTTTGTCTTTTGTTTATTAAAAACTGTTGAATTAAAATACATTAAATCAACTTAAGTGCATCGGGATAATGTTTTTAAACCTAAATAATATTAATAACAAAATTATTATATATTTACAAATGTAATAAAGTATTTATTTTCAATTGAACATGTATATGTTGCTGTTCTTATCAAAATAATATTGAATTACACACTGCCATTTTCTGAAAGATATTTTTTAAAACTATTTGGTTGAGACACACAAACAGACACAGAGAGAGACAGACGGGGAGAGAGAGATAGAGACAGATAGAGGCATATATAGAGAGAAAGGTAGAGAGAGGCAGAGAGAGATATAGTGTTGAAATACAATCGAGCGTATGCATTTACTCGCCGTCATTTCACCGGGACCGCGCGCGCAAACACACACGGGCACACACACTTGTGTGCGTACACACACACACACACACACACCCACATACATACACTCGCGCACGTTTCTGCTACACGAGGCTGTGTGGGGCAGGGAGAGTCGCTGTTTTAAACTGGAGCGCAGCGGAGCGGTGTGCGGCCACGCACGCGCCTAATCCGCGGTTCAGGCCTGTTCTGATCCGCTCTCCGTGTTCCGATCCGAATTTCGGATCAACGGTGATCCGTTGCACCCCTAGTTGAGCATTCTCCCTCTGGCAGCCCAAGCGAGATGGCCAAAGATGTTACAGACGTTGACATTTTGTAACAAATATACAGTACACG
>OMKY01246109.1:0-14694 GCA_900302395.1 Bregmaceros cantori | reverse complement strand
CAGAGCTCCTCTTAGCTTGGAGTGCACTGAATAATCGAAAGATACACAATTATTCATAAAACGATTACTAACGGGAAACAGTAATATATCAAGACAATAATCAACACTGTCTCAACGTCTAGAATACCCGACGGTATAATGAACACTCGTCGGAAGCAATAGTACACCAACTGAACCCAGTTAGTTACAATACGGATTCCCGCGTCCCTTTCTGACCAAGCGCTACCTCCCCGACCAACCGCCGGTGTTGAGCCGCTGGCCGGTCTTGTCCAGGTGACGTGGTGGGTGCGCGAGATCGCCGCGAACCACTTTTCGCCAAACTCCATGCGCGCCGGAGAGAGAGAGCCTCCCCCCTCCTTCCTTTTTCCAGTCATGATTCGCAAGCTAGTTCTAGCTGCCTGGTCGTCACGTCAACTGTTTACGTTAGCTAGGTAGTAGGCAGACGCAGAAGCCGACGCACAGAAAGGAATCAGGGGAGTAAAAAAATAAAATAAACACATAATTTAAAAATTATTTTTGCACATGTTTACATTCATAAAATGGCCAAAAATTATCACTATAAGCGGATTTCTTGATTACTATAACCGAATTATTTAAACAGCATTTGTATGGAAATGATTCCGTCCTAAGCCTTTTGATCTGTATAAGCGGTTGATTACTATATCCGTGATCACTATACGCGGATTCCACTGTATTGTAAATGTTTTTCCCTTCTCACCTCACCGTCAATAAAACATAATTTTGCCACAAATATACAGAGTACACAAAAAAAAAACGACTCAATTACAGTAACGCGAGTAATACACTTTGTTACTTTCCACCTCTGGTGTCCACCGAGGCTCATTCTTGCTAACTGGCTGCTGACAGATTGAGGTTAGATCCGCCCCTGCTGCTTCTAGCCACAACCAGTTGATGCCATGTCCCAAGAGCTTACACTGTCAACGACCAGGCATCCTCGCGCCCACTGCCTGCCACACGCTGCTCCTCACACCTCAGGGGGTGGAATTGCTCTTGTAGTGTTCATCTTCCTACCCCTCCCTGTCTTTTAACTTTCTTAACCTCCCCCCCCCTCCCATCTGTCTTTCGCCCTCTCTTCCTCTCTATCTTGCTCACCCACGATTGGGGCCCGAGAATACGGATACACTGTCACGTGGGCTTGGAGGTGATCATGTCCGATGTAGATCACGAAAGAGCTAAGCTCTTTTGCAATGAGCCAAGAGCTCTGGCGAAACAACACCAAATTGGAAATGGTGTGTGTGTGTGGGGGGCGGGATATTTACGTTCACCCACTAGGGCAGACTTAAGAAATCTTTATTCTAAGGCCGTATCACCCAGCTCTCCGAGCCCATAGACCAGCCATGTTTGCAATTGTCAAGGCCGGTAAATATCGATGCAACACTGTCTCTCTAGTGGGTGTACTGAGAAACAATGCTCAAACCAAACAGAAATATGCAAGCCAGCCAGCTACAAAGACAGCATTCCATGCGTTCCAGATCCTCTTTTTTTAATCACTCAAACGTTATTGAACATTTTTCAAAAAATAGACAGAAAATGAAAATAGAACAAAAACAGTGTTAAGAGCAACTTGCAGTAGTGTCACTGTCTCATATTCATGAATTTATACATTGTTCCCCCACCTCTCCGCTTCTTCATTTCGTCCACCTTTCTCTGAAGATGGGCTGTTGGCCTGTTTTCGCCCAGTTCACATTTGGTTTGAACTCACGGTTACTGTGTGTTCAAACCAAACGCAAATTGGGCTTCCAGAGCGAATAAATTATACGTTAAGTAAACGGTTAGGAGCGAACCCCTGCAAATGCGCGTCTTGGGCGTCTGCAGCTATGACTTCGCCTGCTGCAGCATCAAGTCATTGACTTGAGCCAAGCACAGGGAACAGCACAGACAACTTCTGCTGACTGGGCTGGGGATATTTCACCGAGGGACTGCAGCAAGGGGTTCGCTCGGAGTGTATGGTGGTGTCCTCCACCTCCTGGAGCTCAGAAGGGACGGGAACCTGCCTCCGCTGCCCCCCAACCCCCGGAAACTGCGGAAGGACGGCAAGGGAAGCGCGGACATGTGTCCCACTCCCACTTCCCCACAGTTCCTCCAGCATGGTAATATGGTTGATGTGTATACCTTTTTTATATGTGGAGTAATGAAGAATGTTACTATAGTTTTCAAACCAAATTCTCTCCAGGTTCTGGAGTTTGTGGTCCTCTGTGTATCACACATATTTAACCAACTTTGATCAGTTGATTGTATGTTGTGTTCGACCATCTATTTCTAATATAACAGGTGGAGGTACCCTTGTTGTCTACTAAGCCTCTGTATAATGTCAATATAGCCCTCATTGTGCTCCCCTCATGTGCCCTGCATAGCAATTCGATTACACCTTCATTCAACTGCTTTGGGAGACCTGGCTGTACTTTACCTGTGTTCTCGACACCACCAACTTTGTAATTTGCTTCGCCATGTCCATGTCACTAACCCTCTAGCAGGCCTGGTCAAAGTCCACCCGAATTTCTTCCCGTTGTGTCGCATCTGGTGTCCAGCTGTCCCTCGAATCCGGCCGCGATTTGCTGCTTCAGCCGCTCCGTTATTGTATTCATCAGCGCCTCCATGTTTAGCGTGGTTCCTCTGCCCTCAGCCGCGGAGGGAGACGGCCTAGGGGGCTCCACCGTCGATGTTGTTGTTTCTTTATGCCCGGCATCTCCGTCATATCCCGGGGTTCCGCAGCAAGTGGAGGGGATGAAAATCGTTGTGATCGCGTCAAAATGCCTTAGCATATTTTTTAGCACAATTGTAGAGCCGCGGCAGAGAGCAACGTCAAATGTCCTCTCTACTCATCCGCCATCTTGGAATCCAGATCCAGCTTCAACACTCCCAATATCTTCATCTGATTTTTAGCTCTCTTTTCCCCTTTTTGTCCAGGATATTTACTGACCCAATTTATTGTTCGAACGAATGTAACTCTGCTTATCTCTCCCTCTCTCTCTTGTCTTGTTCAACTGGACCTACAGATGGTAGCATTGAGGGGTTTAATGTAGAAGGAGCAGGGACGTCTGGGAGGGCTTCTTGAGACAAATGGCCCCTGACAGGTGCGGCACTGTGTCTCCTCCACAGTGACAAGGAGCAACACAGAACGGCAGCGGGGATGAGGTGTGGTCATAGCTGTGTAAGCTGGTTGGGGGAGCAGGATTTTGTTGCGTAGCAGCAATATTTTCCAATTGTTTTGGCTAGGGATGATGCAATGTTTGATTATTTTTAATTAAATTGATTGTTTGTCGATTAACCATTTGTTGTTCTTTGTGGCAATGCTAGGCAATGTGGTGTGGTTCCATCCAAGCCAGGTCACATTTATGAGATGGCAAATCCAGCTCCAGAAAGTCCAGCCACATTTTAGCTTCTACCCAGCATAGAAATGGACTGCAAACAGGTGTCACTGATTAGCAGATCAACCCAACTGAAGAGCTTCTCTAATTAGGAGCAGTTGCTATTTGCAGTGCACAGGTAGAGCCAAAACATGGCAGGATTTTTACTTTCTGGAACTGGATTTGCCATCTGCGCATTTTTCGGTTATTGCTGTCTGTTTGGTAACACTTATTTTTATGGAGCAGAGAGGTTCTTCTACGTTTTGTGCACATATTTCGTAATCGATTATCTGTCGGTTAATCGATTATCATTAACATCCCCAGTTTTAGTGACAGGATATGAAGCATATTGTATAAGTATATTTATTTACATGAATGTAAGGGATTGCAGGGGATACAAATGATTTTCAACTTTTCCACTTTAGATGGTGCGCACCTAGTAGCTGGGCTCAACCCGAACAGGAAGCGTGGGGTCCGCATCCTGTGCATTCACCGCCTGTGAGTGGACTTTTGAGTGGACCTCCAATTGCTGGAGCGGACTGCTGGTGCATTTCCAGCAGTAAGTCGGACTAGTTTTCAAGGACGGTTTGTCTCTGAAATAGCTGCCCATTGTCGCCTATTATTTTCATCACTTTTATGGACAGAATTTTTAGAAGCAGCCAAGTGACTGAGTGGTTCAGGTTTTGAGACCTCAGGATCAGTTTCAGTTTGCAGATGATGTGGTCCTGTTGGCTTAATCAGTTTAGGACCTGCAGTTCTCACAAGAATTCCCTAGCCCAAGTGGAGGAGTTCAAGTACCTCGGGTGCTTGTTCATGAATGAGTAAAATAATGGATTGAGAGATCGACATATGGATTGGTGCATAGATCTGTTGTGGGGAACAGAGGTGAGATCCAGTCGATCCACCCTCGCCTATGGTCATCTGCTGGTAGTGAAGAATGAGATCACAGGTGCAAGTGCCTTAAATGAGTTTCCTTTGAATGGTACCTGGACTATACTTTAGAGATGGGGTCAGAAGCTCAGTTTTGTGAGTGGGCTCGGCGTAGAGCTTGCTGCTCCTTCATCTTGAGAGCAGCCAGCTGAGGTGACTTGGACATCACATTAGGATGTACCCTTGGGGACTGCATTCAGGATATGTCGCATCAGGAGGTGGCCTCAATGAAGATTCAGGACACTGGCTGTGTCCGAAATCGCTCCCTATCCCCCATGTACCCTATATAGTGCACTGAAAGTTTCCGACAATGTACTGCAAAAAGTAGTGAGCATCGGATGGACCTTAGACGGCGCAATACAACCCATAATGCATTGCGAGTTGTATTAAAATTGACCTTCATTTCAAAAAAGGGCATAGTGGGAGTAAATAGCAAATGACTGCGGCAAATTGTTATTAATATAAGTAAATGTACTTTTGACTTTTTCTGATGATTGTTGAATTTTATAATTATATTTTATAATTTGGCGCGCCAACTCTAGTGTCCGAAATCTCGGCCATTGCTGTTGAGTGCACTATAAGTGAGTGCACTATATGGGGGGGTAGGGAGTAGGGGATAGGGAGCAATTTAGGACCCAGCCTATGTCTCTCGTCTGCCTCGCAATGCCTCGGGATCGCTCCAAAGAAGTTGGAAAAATTGGCCGGGGAGAGGGAGATCTGGCTTTCTCTGCTCAAGATGCTGTCCCTGCGACCCGCCCTTGGATGAAGAAATACGAAAGTAATAAGTAGACAATGATATCAGATATCGTGATCATTTCATATTCATAAATCTCCCAGCCCGAGTACGAGGATAAACTCTGGACTAAAAACGGACAGAGAACAAGATGTGTCCCCGGCTCACTCACAGTGAGGTGCAGGAATACTGGCCGATCATACATCGCTTACCAAATTCACGAGGGTAGCAGTGCCAGTAATGGTGCAGATCATCTGCTTCCCGATCGATTATATGGAGCAGCAGTGACAGATGCAACAACCTGACGCCTGTCCTTGAGGCAGGATGGCTTTATGATACAGCAATAAGTCACACATGACATGAACGTATACACACACACACACACACACACACACACACACAACAACAACACTCCATGGCACACTCATCATAGGGCTGTCACCAGATATGGGCAGAGTAGCCATAACAATTACTCAAGTAAAAGTATTGTTACCTCAGCAAAATATTACTCAAGTAGAAGTAAAAAGTAGTCATCCAAATAGTTACTATAGTAACTATTTATAGTTAAGTAAAAGTATTCCACAAAAAAGTTACTTGAGTAGCGAAAGTACTGCGTAATTTTCAGTTTGAATGAATGAATGAATGAATGAATGAAGTTTATTTCGAATATTAACATATACACACATAGAATAAAAGAAAATGCAATGAATTACAAATAATGAAACACAGCAATACAGTCAGAAAATAAAGATGATGCTGATTAACTTAATATTCGAAAAGGAGTAGGAAGAAGTAAAACGTATTACTCCCACCCCTTATGTATCTTCTTCTATATATTACATTAGTAGTATATTAGTTTAAAAAATGAATTCAAAAAATGAATGAAAAAAAAAAAGATCGCCCGAGAGAAAGACAGAGACCGAGTGGGAGAGAGAGCGAGCGAGAGATATGACATCAACATATGTGCCAATAGTTCCCAACGGGTGTCGCTAAAGGCAGAGTTAATGTACCGAGTACTTTTTACTGACATCTCAGTAAAAAGTTTTTTTTTCACCTCAAATTTACTTGAGTAAAAGTAGAAAGTAACTTGTGAAAAATGTACTCCAAAAGTAAAAAAGTACACACAAAAAATTGCAACTGAGTAAATGTAATGCGTTACTGCCCATCTCTGGCTGTAACTAGTGATTATTTAAATAGTCAATTAGTTGCTGATAGATTATTCCTTTATATGTTTTTTTTTCTAAACAAATTGTCATATCAAATGTTCCTTAGGAGAATTGCTGTGCATCATATGTACACAGTAACACTATGATACACAAATTTTAAAAGATTTGACTGAAAAATAAATATATGAGGTTGATTGTATTTCTACTAAGCCGAAGGGTGAGTTCTCTTTTTTTCAATTGCATTCAGAGCAAGGGGAAGTTATCATTGTCATATATACGAGTACATTAGGTGTACTGTTTGTAATCCAGTAAAGATTAATGACCCCACAATCCTGGCTCCTTAAACCATAGGAACCTGTGAGGGGCGCCCACAGTTTCGACGCCTCTGCGCTCTGATAAACAAAAACAATCTGATTATTTTGTTAGGGTTAGGTTAAGGTTAGGTTAAGGTTGGGGCTATGGTCAGGGTTAGGGCTATTACGGGTTAGGGTTCGGGTTTTGGAGGGACCGTAACAAAATAAGCGCATTGTTTTTAATATTCAAACTGTTGTGAATTTCCAGAGGAAATGGATACGAACCCAAGCATAGTACAAAGAAGGGTTGGGTTCCTCAAGGGTGACCCGTATATTTGTAAATACAATTTCAATCAAAATAAAGAAAGAAGCGCAAGTCCTAAAAACTAAAAACTATTACTTTCACTGGTCTATTAAAACCCTCAAAGAAAAACTCAACATGCCCCTCCAGGCTAACCTGTTGCCGCCGCGTCGTCCAAACGCCAACGCAGTCCTCTTTAAAGGAGCGGGAGCCAATCCGCGTGCTGCTGCGCCGACTAGACACGGCTGCAGCTGATGGAGTGCGCTCCGCGGACGAAACGCGCGGAGATGTGCTGTCCGCAGACGACCGGCTCACAACACAAACTTTATATCATTGCAAATGATATGCCGAAAGTCATGTCGGAACGCAGATCCGTCAGAACGCAGGCATGCACCCGAAACCGTGTGTGTCTGTGTATGCCTTTGAGTGTGTTCATCTGGGGCTTCTCCTTGCTAACAATGTGCAAAAATCCTTCCTTCTCTTGGTATTTAAATGCCAAGGGAGGCACGTTGGTTGATATCAAAACAACTGCAAATACTGTGCCATTTCTGTCCCCAAACACGTGCCACATTCAACACACGGATGCCTTCTGGGGGCATTTTGCACACACTATCACTGAGCCGGCTGAATAGCATTTTCAAATGATCGTTAGCAGCAGATGTTTCTTGGTAAATGCTCTACATTTTAATCATCGTTGTTGTTGTCTTCTGTGAAAGTCGGGAATGTGGATTGTGTCGAGCAGAGTTTTGCTTGAATCACGTTCATAATTTGTGCTCTTTGCAGAAACCCAAATTGGAACATTGATTCCAAAATGCTTTGTCTTCACCTCAAGCTATCCACAGAGTGTCATGGCTCAGGTTACTTGCTAATAAGACTTAATTCTTGATGTGACTTACCACAAAATTATTGTATTGGAAGTGACACTTTTACTTTCTTTATTATTATATTCTTCTTTATTATAATCTTTATTAGTAGTAGTATTTTTTAATTGATAATTATAACTTTTTTCCCAACATAACCATCGGCCAATGAGATTGTAAAAGCATACGTTCATAGAACAAAAATTTAAAAATTTAGGCTCAGAACGAACGTCAAATCAGGTTACCTGGGAGACGGACGGGGGCGGAGTTCACAGTTCATTTCTAAAGTGAATTCTAAAAGTCTAGAAGAATTAAGTTCCCCCTAAAATAGCATAGACTTGAATGGCGTGTGGTGGAGAGGGGGCGCCTCCCGCTTCAGTTGTAAAGAGCCACTCACAATGAGAAGAGAGTTTAATTTAATTACATTTATTAGATAGCTGTTATAATAAGTGCAAAAGAAGTGATTTTTAAAACAATACATAATAGCGCAGTTGCAGAAAAAGGGCAAGAAAAGTACGAGCAACACAGGTGGATTAACGGGGGTGAACACCTGCGTTCCGACATGAATTGCGGGGTATCATTGGCCGTGATGTAAAGTGTGAATCCAAAAAACGACCCGCTTATTTTGTTTGGGTCCCTCCACAACCCGAACCCTAACCATAGCCCTAACCCCTAACCAGGGCTCCGAACCGGTTCAGGGAACGAAAACGAAAACCGGAAACGAACGGAATTTTGCTGAATTTTACGAGGAACGGAAACGAAAAAAGATTTCTTCAACTGTTCCGGAACAGAAACGGAACATTATGAAATCCACAAAACTGGTTAAAAACGTTTTTTTCTGTTCTCTATATATTTTAACATTTCCTATGTCGGGGAGTCTATTTCCGTCCACTTTTACTGTCCCCATGCACCTTGGGCTCCATCTTGTGGACAGACGAGGAAGTGAATGTAATGGCGTTTTAAACATGGTTTTCACGTTAATACAGTTGCATTGAAGTCCACCAAATATATTTTGTATAAACTATATCTAAATTTAACATTGCACAATATTAGGAACTTTAAGAACGAACAGAATTTTTGTGTTCTGAACCGGTTCAGGATCAATATTTTGGTGGCGGAACCGTTCCGAGAACGAAAACATTAAACATTGAACGGAACTTTTTCAAAATAATTTCGTTTTCAAGCCCTGCTGTAAGGCCAGATAGAGGAAGAGTTCTGGTTGTCCCAAACCTCTTCCAGTTTAGGATTATGGAGGCCGCTGTGCTTTTAGGACCTTCAGTGCTACAGGAATGATTTTGTAACCATGGCCAGCTCTGTACCTTGTCACAATTGTGTATCTGAGCTCTATGAGTAGTTGTTTCGACCTCATGATTCTCATCCGCTATGACATGCAATGTGAGCTGCCATGTTTATATAGACAGGTGTGTGTGCGCCTTTCCAAACCAGGTCCAGTTAGCTTAATTGAACACAACAGGACTCCAATGATGGAGTCTTGTTTTTTTGTCTTTTTTTAAGTGTTGGAAATTGGCCGTACATTTTTTTTTTCAAGAAGTGAAGAACGTAAAGTCTGATAGCTGTTGGCAGGAATGATTTCCTGTGGCACTTCTGTGCTTTAGTTTGGGACAATGAATCTGAAACTACTCATGTAGGACATCAGGACAGAGTGAAGAGGGTGTGTACTATTTTCAAAGATTGGATTAAAAAAAGATATGCCTGCCACTGAAATAGATAAAAATAATAAATGAACAAAATAATCAAATTCATTTTGTTGAAACGGCAATTATTTTGAATCAAAGAAGTTGTTTCAATGTGAAGTCTGCGGACTGCCCCATCCCACCGTGCTAGCCGTGGGGAGAGAGGGAGAGCTGGGGGAGGCAGTCGGCAGATGCAGCAGGGCATTGGAATCTTGTTTTGTGAAGACTGGTGCGCCCGTTCCGGACACCCGCCGAATTTCGGTTCGCAGACCCAGTTGGAAATACGGGCAACATAGGCTGATACAGAGGACATAGCGCCGCTGTGCTGCGGAGTCGGGAGGACCTCAGAACTCCCACTTTAGGCAAATATTGTAAAGTAACCACAAAACGCCCAGAATACAGTTTTAAATGGTCTACTATGACTCCCGATGCCCACTATAAAACACAGAAAGTCTTTGAAAACATGATTTTTGATGTCACCTCTACTTTAAGCCTAGAGAGTATCCTTCTCTCAAACACAGCAGTCAGGGTGTCCAGTTCCTCACCCACAACAATTATGTTGCAGTTATTGGCATTATTGGCGTGCATAGGAGAAATTAAAAAGAAAAAATAAGAAAAGGAATATGAAATCTTCATTGGAAATGTATTTTAGAAAGAAAGAGATGCAGGTTATTGTCAGCATGTAGCATGGTAAGCTACATGCCACATAGAGAGGGAAAGAGAGAGCTATATAGAGGGAGAGAGGGGATTGACTTTTTAAACACATTTAATCATTTTTAAAAATGCAAACAATTTTAAAACATACATCGTCTTTTAGGCACACAGCCTTTGTTCTTTGATAGGGTACTGTTTCCTTATATGTCCAAATCCATGCATGGCTTGCAAGCAGTCTGTTGTTTTATGCTGCGAATACACTTTTCTGCAACCCAAAATTAAAAACAGGTTCCACACTGTACATTTGGAAGAGTGTCCGGACACCAACTCAAATCAGTCGACACCGGTCGGCGGTGTGTGTCAGCCATCCGGTTAACGCCTTGTCACACCACAATGTTGGTATGATGAAACTGTTAGAACGTTGTACGACTCAAGCCGCATGACGATATCAAACACATGGAGCTCCCACCAGCTCGATAACCGACTCCCCAATAACATAACCACTGTTTGCAGCATGCGTTACGTTACCATATTCACCACCTCTTTCCATGTGTGTCGCCCAGCAATATGCACGAGTCTGAAAGTGAGAAGAAGTGAAAGGTATTGTCCCGAAAGCCACGTGCTTTTAAAACCTTGAACAAAGGCCCTTTCAATGTCTCTCTCGCATCCGTTTGCACATTTAAATGAAATCCTCATTAATTTCATTCAGTCATTTCTTTATGTCCTTTTTTAGTATTTATTTTATAGTTACATCTCAGTGCTCTGAGGTGGGGGAGCTAGTAAAAAAAAAAAACATACTATGTTGGTATGGTAGAACTGACGGAGTGAGCGCCAGATATCCCTCAGCACGATCCCCTGCTATTGTGTATATTCCTGTTTCAAAGAAAACCTGTCAGCAGCAGCAGCAAGGAATCCTCCATTATGGGCATTTTGGTGTTTTATTAGACTGCTTGTGTCAGCAAAGGTCCTTCTACATTGCTCCCGTATGTGGGTGCGCTGGTGGATGGTCAGCGTGCCCTTTTGTCGGAAGCTCATGCCACACTGTTCACAGCAGTAAGGTTTCTCCCCGGTGTGGGTGCGCTGATGGCTTTTTAAGCTGCTTTTCTGTGTGAAGCACATGCCGCAATAGCCACAGCAGTAGGGCTTCTCCCCCGTGTGGGTGCGCTGATGGCTCTTCAGACTGCTTTTCTGTGTGAATTTCATGCCGCACTGTCTACAGCAGTATGGTTTTACTCCGGTGTGCGTCCGTTGGTGAGTTTTCAGGTTGCATTTCTGACTAAAGTATTTGCCACAGTAATTGCAACAGAAGGGCTTCTCCCCCGTGTGAACTCTCATGTGCACAGACAGCTCTTCCTTATTACGCAGGCAGCGGTTGCACTGACTGCACCGGTATGGTTTCTCGCCCGTGTGTGTGCGTTGGTGGCTCATTAGAGTGCATTTTTGAGTAAAGTTCATGCCGCATTCGTTGCAGCGGAAGGGTTTCTCTCCGGTGTGGATGCGATGGTGTGTTTTCAGGTTGCCCTTCTGACTGAAGCTCTTGCCGCACTCTTTACAGCGGTACGGCTTCTCTCCCGTGTGAACCCTCATGTGTCTGAACAATTCTTCGTTGCAGCCGAAACTGCGGTCGCACTGGTTGCAGCAGTAGAGTTTCCTCCCTGTGTGACTGACTAAGTGAGCCTTTAACTCGGCCAACCCATAGCAGAGCCTCCCACAGTCGAGACATGCATGTTTTCCCAACACATTGCTGGATGAAGGCTTAGGGTGTACAGTAACATTTGTGGGAGAGTGACGGTTAAATTCAGGTTCTGGTGCCTTCACTTGACAGTTCTCGGGTTCCTTCTCAGGCTCCTGCTTGATGATCTCCACAGGGAGCACGTCACATGATGGAGAGCCCATCTGATTGCTCAAGGAATCCACGTTGTCAAATGGGGAGCCAAGTAAGTCGCAGGACACCTCAACTAGTTCTACTTTGCAGAGGCTCAAGTCAACTTTGTAATCTTCACTGAGTGGAGCCTCCAGACTGGTCTCCTTGTAGTGGAAGTGCTTTCTTGTCTCAGTCAACAGCGATCCTGGGTTGGATAAGTCAGGTTCAGGCGGTTCTGGGGAATCTACGGAGGAGAGGAATCTAATTTAGCATCGCTGTTGATACGTTATCCATAGAATCTAGGTCACTTGAAATTGATGAATGAATAAGCTTGAATTCTTTTTATAAATTGAAGTGTGATGCATGACGGACAAACTGATTCCGAAGCATTTTTTTTGGTAAAGACAAGAGACCACAAAAAAAAAGAAAATAAGATATTTCATTAAATAATTGATTCCCAACTAATGTATTGTTTCCATTAACTAACATTTGATTTGGAACAAATGTATTAATTTAATAAAATATAAATCCCAAAATACTACTTCGTACTTAAGTAGTAGTACTTGGCATAGTCTTTCAGTCAAACCGCAGTGCACTTTTGAGTGGTTAACTTAATAACAATATTTTTTCTATGATATGCTAACATTTATTTTCTTGAAGATTCAATGTATTATTAATCTGCTGATACAAAACGAGACTTGAGTATTATCTATCATTGGTACGCATTAGAATAATAGCATTCTGGCACACCAGTCAATGTGAATTGGAGGGGGAAACACACACAGTCATCTGGTTTTAATGTCAGTAATGGTGTCAAACAGGGTGGAATTATGTCATATTTATATGGACGACCGGCCTAAGAAACTAGACATGTGTAACACTGGTTCCGTCCTGACGAATCGCATCATTAATGACCTAGCAGTTTTCCCATCATGTAGTGCTGGACTATTGCAACTTCTAAAGATCTGCAAAGAGTATGGCGTGCAAATAGACATAACTTTTAACCAAGGCTTTGAACCAGTATTTTTTTCCCAAGCGTTTCGTTCCGAACAGAAACAGAATTATAACGTTTCCGGTTATGTGTTCCACCAATAAATTGACGTTCCTGAACCGGTTAGAACAAAAAAATATGTTCCCGGAACGGTTAATTTCCTTCCCGTCAGCTGTTTAATGCTCTGTAATATTTATTGCGGCGAACCCAAAGCGACTCGCTACAGAGGCCCGCTGGTAGCGCTCTACAGCCGAGGTCTCGTTGTGTGTCGGGGCGAACCCACAACAACACGCTGCATAGGGTCCCGCAACGACGATTCCTACTTCACTGCTGCATCGTAGATTTTATAAATACTCTTGTTTTATTTCTGAAGTTATCCCCAAGTGCACTCCTTTGAGGAACGAAATAAAACCGTTATTAACCCGTTACCATTATTTTTAAATAAGTGTTCCTGTTCGAGAACATAAAAAAAATAATAACGTTTCCGGTTTCGTTTCTGCTCCCTGGAAAATACTAAAAGTTCCCGGTTTTCGTTTCCGTTCCTTGAACCGGTTCAAAGCCCTTATTGATACATTGATTCACTTGCGTACACGGCAGTCTGGTGGCGTTGGGCGTGTCATGTACTGTCAGCAGTCAGATCACACTCGACCATCGGACCGTATACTGTGAGTAGGTGACCGTGTGTTTCACTCGTACAGTGTGAGCAGCAGCTTGTGACTCAATTGAAAAAAAAAAAAATTATATATATAGTAGTGTACGCCCAGCTTTAAATAGGGATAATTATCTATAATTAGCTTGCAGTATAAAAAGCATTACACTGGATGAACAAATTGTCGAATACAGTTTTACTTGAGTGCTATGCTGTACTTGTAGCCTAGCAACACATGAGAGGACATTTTATTCAATTACACTTTCACAGTTGGATTTTGCACACAAAAACTAAATAAATAAGTAAAATAAGTAAAATAAAATATCTTGCTCTGCATTTGAAACTAAATTTCCACAACCGCTCAGTGTTTGATACCAGAACTCTTGATACCAGAACTCCAATTCTACACTTAAGTATAGACTATGGCTGTGTCCGAAATCGCCCCCTAACCCCCATATAGGGCACTATATGGGGCACACGCCATTTTGTAGGGGTGTCCGAATTCTCCATGTGCCCCATATAGGGCACTGAAAGTATCCCACAATGCACCGTGAAATGTAGTGAGCATAAGATGTACCCTAGACGGAGAAATATAACCCATAATGCATTGCGAGACGCATGACACTAATTAAAACGTAGAAGAAGACGACGCGTGCTCCAAAACAAAAACAATGGCGGACGGCGTCAGGACGCAGCAGCAACCGACGGCGGCAAATAATTATAAATGTGAGTACAATTGATTTTCTGTGATAAAGTATACATTTATTATTTTAAAAAAAGCGTGCAAATGCTTTTTTTTGCCGACAATGCCGACAGGCAATGACGTCACTATGCGACAGCATAGTGACGATTCTAGTGTCCGAAATCTCGTTGCTGAGATTGAGTGGACTATATAGTCAGTGCCCTATCTAGGGGCTAGGGGTTAGGGAGCGATTTCGGACACAGCCACTGTAAATATTTATCTATGTGTGTGTGAACACCTTGGGAGCGCTGGCTCAAAGACTGGCCTCTCATGAAGCCCTCGGTGAAGCCCGTCTTGAAGGCGTCCTGCTGTCCGTCTGAGATGCTCTTCCTCTTCATCAGCTCCTCCAGCGTGTCCGCGTCCATCCCCTTGTCCCGTGCTAGAAAGCCCTAAGAGGAATGACAAACCGCGCATTCACTAGGGCGGTCCACGTTGCCACAAAATAGGAT